>SJXQ01005308.1:286168-454026 GCA_006408695.1 Aepyceros melampus | reverse complement strand
TCCAGAGTGTTTTTGATATCATTTATTGCATTATTCATTATATATTGACTCTTTTTTATTTCTTCTAGGTCCTTGTAAAACCTTTCTTGCATCGTCTCAATCCTTGTCTCCAGGCTATTTATCTGTAACTCCATTTTGTTTTCAAGATTTTGGATCATTTTCACTATCATTTTCACTATTGGAATTCTTTATCAGGTAGATTCCCCATCTCTTCCTCTTTTGTTTGGTTTGGTGGGCATTTATCCTGTTCCTTTACCTGCTGGGTACTTCTCTGCCTCTTCATTTTGTTTATATTGCTGTGTTTGGGGTGGCCTTTCCGTATTCTGGCAGTTTGTGGAGTTCTCTTTATTGTGGAGTTTCCTCGCTGTGAGTGGGGTTGGATGGGTGGCTTGTCAAGGTTTCCTGGTTAGGGAAGCTTGTATTGGTGTTCTAGTGGGTGGAGCTGGATTTCTTTTCTCTGGAGTGCAATGAAGTGTCCAGTAATGAGTTATGAGATGTCAGTGGGTTTGGAGTGACTTTGGGCAGCCTGTATATTGAAGCTCAGGGCTGTGTTCCTGTGTTGCTGGAGAATTTGTGTGGTATGTCTTGCTCTGGAACTTGTTGGCCCTCGAGTGGTGCTTGGTTTCAGTGTAGGTATGGAGGCGTTTGATGAGCTCCTATCAATTAATGTTCCCTGAAGTCAGGAGTTCTCTGGTGTTCTCAGGATTTGGACTTAAGCCTCCTGCCTCTGGTTTTCAGTCCTATTCTTACAGCCTCAAGACATCTCTGTCTTTAAAGGTTCTCTATTTCTTTGCATCTCCATCACGACTATGCTAGTCCAACTTTCTAGTCTCTCCTGTTTGAACTTTATTTATGATCTCACTCATTTCTCCCCAAAATACACTTTCTACTCTCTTATCATCAGTAAACAGAGAAGTGAAGAAGTCGCCATCAGATGGAGTCACTTCTCCAATTCCCCACTAGTTGAATTTTTAATATTAAATGTAAGTTCTTTATACAGTTGACCCTTAAATAACTTATATATGGATTTTTTTAATAGGTAATACTACAGTACTTACAGTTGGTTGAATCTATGTATGCAGAACCACAGATGAGGAGGAACCACATGTATAGAAGGCCAACTACAAGTTACATATAGATTTTTGACTGACAGAGAGTTCGTGCCCCTAATCCCCTGGATATTAACTGCTTATAAGATATATAATTTATAAATATTTTTTCCCATTTGATAGGTTACCTCTTCATTTTGTTGATGGTTTCCTTTGCTGTGCAGAGCTTTTTAGTTTGAAATAGTACCAGTGGTTTACTTTTGCTTTTGTTGCCTTTGCCTTTGGGGTCAGATCCAAAAAGTCATCACAAGGATCAATATAGGAGCTTACCACCTATTTCTTCCTCTAGGAGTTATATGATTTTCAGGTCTTACATTCAAGTCTTTAATCTATTTGAGGTCATTTTTGTGTTTGGTATAAGATAGTGGTCCAATGTCATTCTTTTTCATATAACTGTCTGGTTTTTGCAACACTATTTATTGAAGAGATTATTCTTTCCCATTGTATATTCTTGCTCCTTGGTCATAAATTAATTGACATTTATGTTTGGGTTTATTTCTGGGTTCTCTATTCTGTTCCATTGATTTAGGTCTTTATGCCAATACTGTATTCTTTTAATTATGATAGTTTTGTAATATGCCTCCAGCTTTGTTCTTCTTTCTCAAGATTGCCTTTGCTATTTGGGGTCTTTTGTGCTTCCAAACAAATTTTAGAATTGTTTATTCTATTTATGTGAAAAATGCCTTTGGAATTTTCATAGGGATGGTATTGATTCTGCAGATTGCTTTGGGTAATATAGACATTTTAAGAATATTTATTCTTCTAATTCATGAGCAGGGAATATCTTTCCATTATTTTGTGTCTTCTTTGGTCAATGTCTTACAGTTCTCAGTGTATGCCTTTCACTTCCTTGTTTAATATTATTCCTAGGTATTTTATTCTTTTTGATACATTCATAAATGGAATTGTTTTCTTAATTTCACTTCCTGATAATTTGTTACTAGTGTATAGACATGCGGTGAATTTTTGTCTATTGATTTTATATCTTGCAACTTTACTGAATTAATTTATTCTAACAGGTTTTTTTTTTGATGGATTTTTTAGAGTTTTTTTTTTATATCAAGTCATCAACAAATAGTGAGTTTTGCTTCTTCCTATCCAATTTGGATGCCTTTTATTTCTTTGCTTTGCTTATTGCTCTGACTTGGTTCAGTTCAGTCACTCAGTTGTGTCTGACTCTTTGGGACCCCATGAACTGCAGCACACCAGGCCTCCCTGTCCATCACCAACTCCCGGAGTTCACTCAAACTATCGTCCATCGAGTTGGTGATGCCATCCAGCCATCTCATTCTCTGCCATCCCCTTCTCCTCCTGCCCCCAATCCCTCCCAGCATCAGAGTCTTTTCCAATGAGTCAACTCTTCACATGAGGTGGCCAAAGTACTGGAGTTTCAGCTTCAGCATCAGTCCTTCCAGTGAACTCCCAGGACTGATATCCTTTAGAATGGACTGGTTGTACCTCCTTGCAGTCCAAGGGACTCTCAAGAGTCTTCTCCAACACCACAGTTCAAAAGCATCAATTCTTCAGCGCTCAGCTTTCTTGACAGTCCAACTCTCATATCCATACATGACCACTGGAAAAACCATAGCCTTGACTAGACGGACCTTTATTGGTAAAGTAATGTCTCTGCTTTTGAATACACTATCTAGGTTGGTCATAACTTTCCTTCCAAGGAGTAAGCGTCTTTTAATTTCATGGCTGCAGTCACCATCTGCAGTGATTTTGGAGCCCCCCAAAATAAACTCTGACACTGTTTCCACTGTTTCCCCATCTATTTCCCATGAAGTGATGGGACCAGATGCCATGATCTTCGTTTTCTGAATGTTGAACTTTAAGCCAACTTTTTCACTCTCCTCTTTCACTTTCATCAAGAAGCTTTTAAGTTCCTCTTCACTTTCTGCCATAAGAGTGGTGTCATCTGCATATCTGAGGTTATTGATATTTCTCCCGGCAATCTTGATTCCAGCTTTTGCTTCCTCCAGTCCAGCGTTTCTCATGATGTACTCTGCATAGAAGTTAAATAAGCAGGGTGACAATGTACAGCCTTGACGTACTCCTTTTCCTATTTGGAACCAGTCTGTTTTCCATGTCCAGTTCTAACTGTTGCTTCCTGACCTGCATACAGGTTTCTCAAGAGGCAGATCAGATGATCTGGTATTCCCATCTCTCTCAGAATTTTCCACAGTTTCTTGTGATCCACACAGTCAAAGGCTTTGGCATAATCAATAAAGCAGAAGTAGATGTTTTTCTGGAACTCTCTTGCTTTTTCCATGATCCAGTGGATGTTGGCAATTTGATTTTTGGTTCTTCTGCCTTTTCTAAATCCAGCTTGAACATCAGGAATTTCATGGTTCACATATTGCTGAAGCCTGGCTTGGAGAATTTTGAGCATTACTTTATAAGTGTGTGAGATAAGTGCGATTGCGCAGTAGTTTGAGCATTCTTTGGCATTGCCTTTCTTTGGGATTGGAATGGAAACTGACCTTTTCCAGTCCTGTGGCCACTGCTGAGTTTTCCAAATTTGCTGGCATATTGAGTGCAGCACTTTCACAGCATCATCTTTCAGGATTTGAAGTAGCTCAACTGGAATTCCATCACCTCCACTAGCTTTGTTCATAGTGATGCTTTCTAGGCCCACTTGACTTCACATTCCAGGATGTCTGGCTCTAGGTGAGTGATCACACCATCGTGATTATCTTGGCTGTGAAGATCTTTTTTGTATAGTTCTTCTGTGTATTCTTGCCATCTCTTCTTAGTATCTTCTGCTTCTGTCAGGTCCATACCATTTCTGTCCTTTATCAAGCCCATCTTTGCATGAAATGTTCCCTTGGTATCTCTAATTTTCTTGAAGAAATCCCTAGTCTTTCTCATTCTGTGGTTTTCCTCTATTTCTTTGCATTGATCACTGAGGAAGGCTTTCTTATCTCTTCTTGCTATTCTTTGGAACTCTGCATTCAGATGCTTATATCTTTCCTTTTCTCCTTTGCTTTTTGCCTCTCTTCTTTTCACAGCTATTTGTAAGACCTCTACAGAGAGCCATTTTGCTTTTTTTGCTTTTCTTTTCCATGGGGACGGTCTTGATCCCTGTCTCCTGTACAATGTCACAAACTTCCGTCCATAGTTCATCAGGCACTCTATCTATCAGATCTAGGCCCTTAAATCTATTTCTCATTTCCACTGTATACTCATAAGGGATTTGATTTAGGTCTAGTGGTTTTCCCTACTTTCTTCAATTTAAGTCTGAATTTGGAGAAAGCTGAACGCCAAAGAATTGATGCTTTTGAACTGTGGTGTTGGAGAAGACTCTTGAGAGTCCCTTGAAGGAGACTGCAAGAGATCCAACCAGTCCATTCTGAAGAAGATCAGCCCTGATATTTCTTTGGAAGCAATGATGCTAAAGCTGAAACTCCAGTACTTTGGCCACCTCATGCGAAGAGTTGACTCACTGGAAAAGACTCTGATGCTGGGAGGGATTGGGGGCAGGAGGGGAAGGGAATGACAGAGAATGAGATGGCTGGATGGCATCACCGACTCGATGGAAGTGAGTTTGAGTGAACTCCGGGAGTTGGTAATGGATAGGGAGGCCTGGCATGCTGTGATTCATGGGGTCCCAAAGAGTCGGACACGACTGACCGACTGAACTGAACTGAATTGAACTTCTTCCTTTCTGGAGTTATTTCTCCACTGATCTCCAATAGCATATTGGGCACCTACCGACCTGGGGAGTCCTCTTTCAGTATCCTATCATTTTGCCTTTTCATATTGTTCATGGGGTTCTCAAGGCAAGAATACTGAAGTGGTTTGCCATTCCCTTCTCCAGTGGACCACATGCTCTGGCTAGGGCTTCCAATAGTATGTTGAATAAAGTGGTGAAAGTAGACATCTTTGTTTTTTTCCTGACATTAAAGGAAGGTTGAGTATGATTTACCTGTGGGCTTGTCATATACAGCCTTTATTATGTTGAGGTATGATCACTCTTTACCCACTTTGTTTTTATCACAGTTCAGTTTAGTTCAGTTCAGTCACTCAGTCGTGTCTGACTCTTTGCCACTCCACGAATTGCAGCACACCAGGCCTCCCTGTCCATCACCATCTCCCAGAGTTCACCCAATCTCATGTCCATTGAGTCGGTGATGCCATCCAGCCATCTCATCCTCTGTCATCCCCTTCTCCTCCTGTCCTCAATCCCTCCCAGCATCAGAGTCTTTTCCAATGAGTCAACTCTTCGCATGAGGTAGCCAAAGTATTGGAGTTTCAGCTTCAGCATCAGTCCTTCCAGTGAACACCCAAGACTGATATCCTTCAGAATGGACTGGTTGGATCTCCTTGCAGTCCAAGGGACTCTCAAGAGTCTTCCCAACACCACAGTTCAAAAGCATCAATTCTTCAGCACTCAGCTTTCTTCCTAGTCCAACTCTCACATCCATACATGACCACAGGAAAAACCATAGCCTTGACTATATGGACCTTTGTGGGCAAAGTAATGTCTCTGCTTTTTAATATCACAGATGGCTGTTAAATTTTGTCAAATGCTTTTTTGTATTTATTGAGATGATCATATATTTTTTATTCTTTATTTTGTTAGCATAGTATATGAACAGTGTTAACTCTTGCATCCCTGGAATAAATCCCATTGGTCATGGTGTATTATCCTTTTAATTTATTATTGAATCCAGTTTGCTAATATTTTGTTGTATATTTTTTCATCTATGTTCATCAGGGATATTGGCCTATAATTATCTCTTCTTATAGTATCCTTGTATGATTTTGATATCAGGGTAATGCTGGCCTTGTAAAATGAGTTTGAAAAGTGTCCCCTATTCTTCAGTTTTTGGAAAACTTTGAGAAGGAGTAGGAGTAATTCTTCTTTGAATGTTTGGTTGAATTCACTAGGGAAGATGTCTGGTTCTGCACTTTTGTTTGTAGAGGGTTTTTAATTACTGATTCAGTCTCCTTACTAGCAGTTATCTGTTCAGATTTTCTATTTCTTCATGATTCAGTCTTTGAAGGTTGAGTAGGAATTTATCCATTTTTTTCTAGGCTATTTAATTTGTTGGTATATAATTATTTGTGATAGTCTCTTATGATCCTTTGCATTTTTGTGATATCAGTTGACATCAGTTGTAATGTCTCCTCTTTCATTTCTGACTTATTTATTTGAACCCTCTGTTTTTCTTGGTGAGCTTAGCTATGGGTTTGTCAATTTTGTTTATCTTTTCAAAGAACCAGTTCTTGGTTTCATTCATCTTTTGTCTTTTTAGTCTCTTTTTCATTCATTTCTGCTCTGATCTTTGTTATTCCCTTCCTCCTGCTAACTTTGGGCTTTGTTTGTTCTTCTTTTTCTTGTTTCTTGAGGTGTAAGGTTCAGTTCAGTTCAGTGGTCAGTCGTGTCCGACCATTTGCAACCCTGTGAATCGCAGCACACCAGGCCTCTCTGTCTATCACCATCTCCTGGAGTTCACTCAAACTCATGTCCATCAAGTCAGTGATGCCATCCAGCCATCTCATCCTCTGTTGTTCCTTTTTCCTCCTGCCCCTAATCCCTCCCAGCATCAGAGTCTTTTCCAGTGAGTCAACTCTTTGTATGATGTGGCCAAAGTACTGGAGTTTCAGCTTTAGCATCATTCCTTCCAAAGAAATCCCAGGGCTGATCTCCTTCAGAATGGACTGGTTGGACCTCCTTGCAATCCAAGGGACTCTCAAGAGTCTTCTCCAACACCACAGTTCAAAAGCATCAATTCTTCGGCACTCAGCCTTCTTCACAGTCCAACTCTCACATCCATACATGACTACTGGAAAAGCCATATAGGTTGTTTATTTTAGATATTTATTCTTTCTTGAGATAGGCATTAATTTCTATGAGCTTTCCTCTTAAATCTCCTTTTGCTGAGTTCCACAAATGTTCGTATGTCATATTTTCATTTTCTTTGTTTCAAGGTACATTTTTATTTCACATTTGTTTTCTTCATTGACCTTTTGATCGTTCAGTAGCATCTTGCTTAGACTCCACTTATTTATGACTTTTCCAGTTTTCTTCTTGTTTTTGATTTCTAGTGTGATCCAAAAAGATATTTGATATGATTTCAGTTTTCTTAAATTTTTTTAAGGCCTATTTTGTGGCCTATCATTTAATCTGTCTTGAAAAATGTTCCATGTGCACTTGAGAAGAATGTATATTCTTTTGGTTTTGGATGAACTATTCTGTATGTATCTGTTAAGTTCATCTGGTCTATCATGTCATTTAAAGCTTCTTGATTTTTTTGTATGGATGATCAACCTCTTGATTGTAAATGAGATGTTAAAGTCTCCTATAATTATTATGTTGCTATGTATTTCTCCCTTTGTTCTATTAGTATTTATTTTATATATTTAGGTGTTCCGTTGTTGGATGCATAAATATTTCAAGTTATATCATGTTGTTCAACTGACCTCTTTATTAATGTGTAATGTCCTTGACTTTTATTATAGTCTTTGTTTTAAAGCCTATTTTGTCTGATATAAGTATAGCTACCTCAGGTTTCTTTTGATTTCCATTTACATGGAATATCTTTTTCTGTCCCTTCATGTTAAGTCTGTGTATAGAGGAATATGTTTCAAACAAAAGAACAAGGTAAAACTTCAGGGGGGAAGAACGCTCAATAAAATTGAAATAAGTAATTTACCTGATAAAGAGTTCAAAGTAATGGTCATAAAAATGCTCACTGGGCTTTGGATAAGAATGATGAACAAAATGAAAACTTCAACAAAGAGATGGAAAATGTGAGAAAATCTCAAACAGAAATCATGGAACTGAAAAATATAATAAGTGAAATGAAAAATATGCTTGAGTACTTCAGCAGCAAACTAGATGAAGCAGAAGAAAGATTCAATGAGCTCAGAGATGGGGCAAAGGAACTCACCCAATAGAAGCAGCAAAAAAAAAAAAAGAAGAAAGTAGGAAAGAAGGAAAAAAGGGAATATAGCTCAAGGGATTTATAGGTCAACATCAAGCAGACTAATATTCACATTATAGGAGTCCCAGAAGTAAAAGAGAGGTGAAGATACAATGTGCTTGAAACATACTCCTCTATTTCCACATTTTGCTTGACTTTGCTTTTTTATGCATTATATGAAACAAGCTGCTTCTCCCAGTCTTGAAGGATTACCTTCGGTAGGACAGGAACCTTAGCATTCAGGTCTACCCTAATTCTTGGTTGCCTATCCAACCTTTGTGATTTTTCCAAGCAGCCTATTTTATTTTTAACAGTTGCCAGTAGTTGAGGGTGTGCCAGGACCAGTCTATGTCCCAGACAGGAGGCTCTCAGTCAGCAGCTAGATTTAGGCTGATTGAAAGCTAGACCCTCAGGCAACAGCTTTTATAGGATATAAATATACAGTTTTGTGGGACCGCAAGCATAAGCCCCACTGGCCTCTAGAGCCAGTAATTTGGAGGTTCTCCTAGGAAGCAATTGCAAAAACTGGGGCTCCAGATGTGTGCACAAACTCCTTTCTGGGAGATACCAGTGAGCTTTAGTGAGGCAGAGGAAGAGTACAAAGATGGCATCCTGTGGCCTACATTGCCCGGGAACACCTCTGTCGGCTCCAGATGCATGCTGAGGCTGAAGCTCCGGGACCAGCAAGCAGGAAGGTTGGGAGTGTGTTTCAGTCTGCTGCCAGTGCAGTGCCCTGGCTGTGGTGGCCTGCCTAGAACTGCCTCTCTGAGTGTTATAGTCCCATGGGACCCAGGAACACACGCTTACCTGGTCTTCAGAGGCAGGTGATTAAAGGGTATCCCTTGGGTGGCAACTGCAAAAACCAGGGCACCAGATATAAAAACTGGTGTGCCAGATACGTTTAAGAGCTCCCCTCTGAGAGACACTGACACTCTGGAGTATGGCAGAGAGGGAGCACAAAGATAGTGTCCATCCTCTGAGCTCTCAGGAAAGGTTTGCAGTCAACCTTGGATGTGTGTTTACTTAGAAGCCTGCCCCTCAGGCTGCAGCTAACAGGTCTCTTTCTAGAAGGATTGAGCTCCTGGGTCTATTGCCTCTTTCAATGCCCTGAGGGTGGTAGCTGTTTCAGAACTCTTTCTTGCTTGTTTATAGTTTTGTGAGACCCATGAGCATAAGCTCCACTGTTCTTCAGAGCTAGGTGATGGAGAGGGGTCCCCTGGAAGCAGCTGCAAAAACTGGAGTGCCAGAGAAGGATGTAAGCTCCTTTCGGTAAGATGAGCTGGAGTAAGGCAGGGAGAGAGAGAGTGTAAAAATTGCATTCTCCAACAAACTAGTTGTTACCAGTGGGGAGAAGGAAGGTGGGGAGGGGAATATAGGGCAGAGGATTGACAGGTACAAGCTTTTAGGTATAAGATAAGGTGCAAGGATATATTGTACAACACAGGGAATATAGCCAATATTCTATAGTAACTATCAATGGAGTGTGACCTTTAAAAATTGTGAATCATTTTACATACACCTGTAACTTATATACTATTGTACAGCAACTATACTTCAGTTAAAAAAGATAAAAAGAAAAAAAAATGCATTCTTCAGCCTTCATTCCCGGAGAGCCCCTCTGTTAGTTTCTTTAAGTGTGCCAAACCAGACACTTGCCCCTCAGACCATAGTTCCTGGACAAGCATGTAGGCCTCTTTCTCAGAAAGGCAGGGGGTGTGTTTCAGTCTGCGGTCTGCACAGTGCCCTAGGAGTGGCAGTCTGCCAAGAACTGTCTCTCTGATTGTTAGGCCCATGGCACCCAGAAACTCAAGACCCCCAGCCTCCAGAGCCAGGTAATCAAGGAGCTTCCCCTGGGTGGCAGCCACAAAAACCAGGTCCCCATACATAAAAACCAGACCACTAGAGGGTGTGTGGGAACTCCCCTCTCTGAGATACTGGTGCTCTAGAATAAGGCAGAGGGAAAGTAACTCTCATTGCAAAAAGGAAAAAAAAAAAAACAAAACAGAAAAGAAAAGGAAAAGAGAAAAATGAAAAGTGAGGAAAAAAAAAAAAAAAGAAAGGAAGTATTGGATTGACCAAAGAATTCATTTGGGTTTTTCTGTAACATCCTACAGAAACTGGGATGAAATTGTTGGCCAACCCAATAGGCTGATTTGGACTTTTCTCCCGGTATACCTTTTAGGGCCTCCCTGGTAGCTCAGTCAGTAAAGAATCTGCCTGCAATGTGGGAGACCCAGGTTTGATTCCTGGTTCAGGAAGATCCCCTGGAGAAGGAAATGGCAACCTACTCCAGTGTTCTTGCCTGGAGAATCCCATGGACAGAGGAGCCTGGTGGGCTATGGTCCATGGAGTCACAAGAATCAGACACGACTTAGCAACTAAACCACCACAAGGAGAGCACAGAAGATGGCTCCCAAACAGCCTGTCCTTGGAGTGTCCCAGCAGGCGCCGTCCCGCAGGCTAACATTTAAAGTTAGGGAATGAGTCTCGTTCATGTAAAGTGGGCATTTTTCAGATCACTGCTTCTGTATGGGCTCTGGCACAGGTGAGTCCAAGGCCCTTTAAGAGACCTTCTTCAGTTTACCACAGCCCCATGCAAGTGGGTTGGACTTCAAAGCTCCATGTTCTGGGGACTTGTCTCTCAGGTGCTGGTCTTAAAATCTGGGATGCTTGATGTGGGGTACAAACTCTCTGCTCCTCTGGGAGAAGCTCTGGGTTTTTACTCCCCACCATCTGCCAATTATGGGTTGCTGTGCTGAGCATGGGTATCATGGCAAGATTGTGTCTCAGCCTTTCCTACCTGCTATGATGTGTCTTCCCTCTCATTTGCTCAAGGTGAAGGAGTTGTTCTGCCAGTATTTAGGTTTTCTTCAGAGAAAATCATTCCATGATAGCTGTGAGTGTATCAGTTGGGGGGAGTTGAGTTTTGGATTGTCCTACGTTGCCATCTTCCTGTCTAACATTTTTACCAAAGAGTTTTTAACACTCTGCTTATTATACTTATTTGTTTTGTATGTCATTAAAAAAAGTGTTGGGTTTTTATTTCCAATAGATAGAGTCCTGGGAAATTTCAGACAGACTCACCGTTAGATTATTTCTTTTTCTGAGTTAGTTAGTCTGAATTAGTGAGAATTATAGCACATACATACATATTCTTATCATATGATAAGGGACATAAAGACCTAATGACAGTAGTCTTTGAGGAAATTCATTAGTTGCAACCTCCAATCTCCCATTCTGGGGCCTCTATCCCCCTTCCTTACTTTATTCTAATATACTGTGTACTGTATTCATCTGTTGTTTTTATCATCTATGTTCCTCTACTAAATTCTAAGTGCCATGAGGTTAGGATTGGTTTTTTTGGGGTGGGGTGGGGTTCTCTTTTAACTTCTCAGTGTTTAAATCAGTGTACACAGTAGCATTTCTTAACTATTTATTGTAGGAGCAAATGAATAGTTTCCAAATTAGTTGGGGATGGAGACCTGGGATCTAATTCTAGTTCCAAATCACCTGTATAAGCTTAGGCAAGTCTTTGTTTGTTTGAGGTCTCCTTTTACACCTGTAAAATAAAAGCATTGGATCTCTAACCTAAGTTAGCATTCTTTCTAGCTCTAACTTCCCTGGTGGCTCAGAAGGTAAAGCATCTGTCTATAGTGCAGGAGACCTGGGTTCAATCCCTGGGTTGGGAAGATCCCCTGGAGAAGGAAATGGCAATCCACTCCAATATTATTGCCTGGAAAATCCCACGGACAGAGGAGCCTGGGCGGCTGCAGTCCATGGGGTCGCAAAGAATGGGACACGACTGAGCAACTTCACTTTTACTTGCACCTTTCTATCTCTAACATTTCATGACTGTGCCTCCTTAGTTTTTAAATGCTTAGTAGAAATAGAACAATATTTTGTTTTATTTTCAAATAAAATTTTATACAGAACCTTAATATCTAAGACAGATAAAAATGGAGCTGCTCTGAATGAATTGGGCTTAGGGATAGGAACAGGAGAATGAGGCCTTTCAACTTGGCTGCCTGCTGGCAGGCTGGTTCTTCTGTGAGCTCCACGGGTTTGTCTAAGAAACGCAAGGTCTCTCTCAGAACAGTTTGAAAATTCTTTCTCCAGATTAAGTGAGAAATGGGAAATGGCCATATATCTGCATAAAATTCTGTTTGTGTGGAGATATGGATTTGATGGAGATGTTGAATAATGAAAAAAAAGATGTGGTTTAGATGATGGAATTGTAGATTGAGTTTTCTTTCTGAAAATAATTTTATCGTTATACAAAAATAAAATTAGGATAAATTATTTTTGGTTCTGTGATCTTATTAGAAACTCATTTGATTGAGGTTGCTTAATACAGCTTGGTCTCTAGTTCCTTCTTCTTCCATGGCTACAAATCTCATGTAGCCTGAGGCCTAGAGCTCTCTTTGTTTTGGAATTGCCAGAGCATTAAGGGTCTTTATGGCTTCCCTGGTGGCTCAGACGGTAAAGCGTCTGCCTGCAATGCAGAAGACCCAGGTTTGATCCCTGGGTCAGGAAGATCCCTGGAGAAGAAAATGGCAACCCACTCCAATACTCTTGCCTGAAAATTCCATGGATGGAAGAGCTTGGTAGGCTACAGTCCACAGGGGTAGCAAAGAGTCGGACATGACTGAACTACTTCACTTTTCACTTATGAAGCTTTTACGTTAAGATTCCCCCAGTCATGGCCCACCACTAGTCCCATCACACTGAAGTAGACCACTGTGGTTAATAATAGAGCTAATGTCTAAGCCATGGGTCTTACCTGGAGGAAAGCTGTCAGATATATGGGTTCAACAAGATAGTGAATTAAAGATAAATGACACAGGAAGTTTATTTTCTTGTGTAACTGGATTGAACTCTGTCTGGGCACCAGCTGGGAAGCAAGCTAAGCTAATATTTGTCCAACTCTGTGATCTGAATTGTTTGAAGGATGGTTTGGCTTATTTGAATTTGAGTATCCACTAATAATCAAGAAAGGTTGAAAGCTTTTGTTTTGTTGAGTACATATTTACCGTGTACTATATTACCTTTTATTAATATGGCAGCTTAAGAAACATTCAGAGTAAACTGTTTGTGGACTCATTTAGTTGGTATTCCTTCCTGGATAATAGCAGTGATAAAAAATACCCAGGTAATAGCTTTCATTCAAGTATCTCAACGTTTTTAAAAAAATCCTAGTTTTTTTGTTATTCAATTTTTTCTAAAGCATTATTGTTAATTCTGTGAGCATTTAAAAACTGTATGTATAAGTGTAGGGGTATCACCTTTAGTAGAAACTTTCTTGTAGCTGTCATCATAGTACAAGCAGAGCCTCTTATTGATTGCTTCAACTGAATGGTTCTATCTGTTGCTATGGTAACTCTAACATCATGTTTGAGATTATTCAAACTCAATTTTTCTAAAGACAGTTATTTTGACGATCTAAAATCAGGGTATCTAACAACTCTGAGAGCTGTTTTTCAGTTTTTCTACCTGACTGTCCTGATACCTGCAATCCTTAAAGCAGCATAGTTTTCTTTGCCTAATTTTAAAAGTTTTTCACACCAGTTCATTCTTCAGCAAGGGTATGTTTGCTTGCTTGGTCGAATTTAGTGGAATCTAGGTACTATCTCATAGTAACAACTTTTTGTTTTTTCTATTGCTCATCACAAAAATTTGGTGAATCTTTACAAAGATTATTTTATTGTGTAATAATATAATGAGGAACTTGAAGCCCAGAGAGCTGAAGTGACTTTCCCTGGGGTGAAAGCCCAGTAGATGCAACACCAGATGCAAACACCAGAACCCAGTTCTCTTTGAGTCCCAAGTTAGCCTTCTTTCTAAGAGGGGCCCAACTCAGTGCATATCATTTTTCGTCCTCAATCTGCCGTTTGGATGTCACAAAATGACAGGAATCAGTCAATACAGATTAAAACGAGAGAAAATCAATGGGACCCAGTAGTGAATTGGAACAACATCATTAAATTTATAACCTTCCAAGCCCAGAGAGTTGTTTAAGCTTCCATTTAAAATGAAAGATATTAGAAATAAACTGTCTTTAGACGGATTTATGATTAACCATGTATGTCTTTTCCTTTGTGACCTGTAGAACCTCAGACCATTTCTACAGGAAATTTGCTATTACAATACAGCTGACTTTTCATCATTATTGTCTTCCTCAGTATTTAACATTTTGTGGTGTGCTGGAGGAAAATTGCATTTGGATCATAAAATGAGACCTAACTTGACATTGAGTTTCATTCCAGGAAAATAGATATTTTAAAATAAAATGTACTATCCTAAAATTTAGTTGTGGTAAAATATTAATGTATAAAACTCAGTATATAGCCTTTATCATCATGGGCACTTTTTATTACATTGTTGCTCCCACATTTAAAATATTATGATACTCCTTAATTAAGGTCACTGATTGAATTAACATGCATAACAGCCATCCATTGCTTATAATTCTCTCCCTTCCCCCAGTTACCCCACTGCAAGCTGCTCTGTATCACCATTCTTACCACATAGCAATAAAAACAAGAAAAGACAAATCACCATGAGAGCTTTGGACAGCAACTAAGCTGTGCTGGGTTTATTTTGTCACCTTGTGGCAGAGATCAGCATATTTTTCCAAAGAAGACATAGATGGCCAAAAGGCACATGAAAAAATGCTTAACGTTGCTAAGTATTGGAGAAATGCGAATCAAAACTACAAAGAGATATCACCTTACACCAGTCAGAATGGCCATCATCAAAAAGTCTGCAAATAGTAAATGCTGGAGAGAGTGTGGAGAAAAAGGAACCATCCTATAGTGTTGGTGGAAATATAAATTGGTACTACCACTAAGGAGAAGTTATGAAGGTTCCTTAAAAAATCTAAAAATAGGGCTTACCATATGATCCTACAATCTCACTTCTGGGCATATATCTGGAGAAAGCCATAATTTGAAAAGATACACGCACGCCAGTGTTCATTGCTTCACTATGTGCAATAGTGAAGACACGGAAGCAACCTAAGTGGCCATTGACAGATGAAAGGATAAAGAAGATGTGGTGTATTTATCCAATGGAATATCACTCATCCATAAGAAAGAATGAAATAATGCCATTTGGAATGACATGGATGAACCTCAAGATTATTATACTAAGTGAAATAAGACAAATATCATATGCTATTGCTTATATGCAGAATCTAAAGATACAAATGAACTTACCTATAAACAAAAATAGATCCACAAAGGTAAGAAAACAAGCTTATGGTTATCAAAGGAAAGGGAGGGGAGTGGATACATTGTGAGTTTGGGGTTAATACATACACACTACTATACAAAATAGGTAACCAACATGGACCTACTGTATAGCACAGGGAACTCTACTCAGTATTTTTAATAAGCTATAAAGGAAAAGAATCTGAAAAAAATACATATATCTGTGTGATTGAATCACTTTGATATACACCAGAAACTAACAGAACATTGTAAATCAACTGTACTCCAATTAAAGAAAATAGAAACATCTCAACATTTTTTCTTTACCTCTTTTCTCCTTCTTGGACTGGTCCTATCCCTCTTCTTCTTTTGTTTGTTATTCAGAGCTCAGCAAATCCTACCTTAATTTCCTTCTCATATGTACTCACATATTTCTTCTCTCTCTTACTTTTAATTCTCCCTTCACTTTTTAATTTAGTGACTTCACAACATTCATTGTTCCTTTTTGACTTTTCATCATCCTATTTATGAGTCCTAAAAAAAAAAGGAAAAGTGACCTTATTTGTAGTTACTGAGAGCCCTGCTAGTGAATGTGTGGGAACACCCTCTACAGTGATGAGTTCTCAGCTAAGGGCCAGAAAAGGCCTATATTTGGAAATGAAGTACCGCATAGGAAAAGGCCTGAGGCCTTATACCTCAGAGGCCCCTGAATACGTGGAGACATTCCCTTCTGCATCAGAACCAGCAGTTCTGATGTCTCTGTCTCTTCCTTCCTCTTCTGATAAATCTGCTTTTTCTAAAAATGCCAACCCTCAAGATAATTTTAAAAACTTATTTCTTACCTGGTTTCCTTGTTTTTCTCTAAAGTTTAATTTTTTTTTTTTACACTGCAAATATTCGGCATTCGGGATGCTTTGAGGCAGTGATTCTCACATTTAAGCATGCATTCTCTGGAAGACTTGTTATAACAAACTGCTGAACCCAACCCAACAGTTTTAATGGAGTAGTTCTGGGATGGAGCAGGAGAATTTGATTTCTAACTAGTCCCCAGGTGGTATTGATGCTGACACCGTGGGACTACACTTTGAAAACCCACTGCCCCAGTGTTAGGTGGCCTCTCTGGTGTGGGTATTGGCAGTGTTTTGCAATCCATTCTCTGGCCTGTGTGTCTACAGAGAACGTTTTCTAGCATATGGACTGGCTTCCTGTCTGCCACTTTTTTCCCCCACAGCTGAGACCTCTTAACCTGTAGCCTCAGACTTTAAGGACAGAATGGGTGTTTTGACACTGTCTCTCCATCCCTAAGAAGAATGGCTACATTAAGAGCTATTGCTTCGGTATATGTTTTGGGGTGAGGGTGGATATTGTTGCAAGGCAGCAGGCCTGGGATATTGAGTATCACTTATAGTATTGTTTCCATGAGAGAAAGGCTCTGGGTTATGAATGGGATATATTGATCGACACTGTGTAGCATCGCTGGTTTGGAAGTAGGCATTAAATATTTGCCCCCATGTCTCTTCTGATGGTAGTCTGATTTCTAGGATGGGTCAACAACTCATTAAAGGTATTGCTTTTGTGATGGAAACAAAGTAAGAAGATTGTTTTCTGGGCCAACTTTATTTAGCAATTTTATTGATGAATCTTTATAATATTCTAGTCTTAAAAAAAAAAAAACCTGAAATAAGCAAGTGACTGGAAATACTCAAGCTGTTCTGGGAGTGCCTGTGATGATATTGTCTAGTAAATTGCCAGCCTGGAAGGGACAGGTACAAGGCTGAATCAGGAGACAAAATAGGCTCAGGTAATACTGTGTTAGCTTTTCCTTCTGACCATTTCATCTGCTGTGTAACTCAAGGTTCAGGAGAACATTAGGTCAGCGATGTGCATGATTGGCGAGCTTCCCTCCGCCCGCTGCTCACAGCTGATAGACATGCATCTGGAATCTCAGCTCTTCCATGCTGTCAGGGCCCTGGGACATCATCCTAGTCTAGGCCATTGCATTTACAGATGGTGATATGAGGCCTAGATAAGGAAAAGACTTGCCCCAAAGCACAGATGAAGAAGAACTAAAGAGCCTCTTGATGAGCGTGAAAGAGGAGAGTGAAAAAGTTGGCTTAAATCTCAACATTCAGAAAACTAAGATCATAGCATCCGGTTCCTTTACTTCATGGGAAATAGATGGGAAAACAGTGGAAACAGTAGCTGACTATTTTTCTGGGCTCTAAAATCACTGCAGATGATGACTGCAGCCATGAAATTAAAAGATGCTTACTTCTTGCAAGGAAAGTTATGACCAACCTAGATAGCACATTAAAAAGCAGAGACATTACTTTGCCAACAAAAGTCCATCTAGTCAAGGCTATGGTTTTTCCAGTGGTCATGTATGGATGTGAGAGTTGGACTATAAAGAAAGCTGAACACCGAAAATTGATGCTTTTGAACTGTGGTGTTGGAGAAGACTCTTGAGAGTCCCTTGGACTCAAGAAGATCCAACCAGTCCCTCCTCAAGGATATCAGTCCTGGGTGTTCATTGGAAGGACTGATGTTAAAGCTGAAAGTCCAATACTTTGGCCGCCTGATGCAAAGAGTTGACTCATTGAAAAAGACCCTGACGCTGGGAGGGATTGGGGGCAGGAGAAGAAGGGGACGACAGAGGATGAGATGGTTGGATGGCATCACCAACTTAATGGACATGGGTTTGTGTGAACTCTGGGAGTTGGTGATGGACAAGGAAGCCTGGTGTGCTGCGGTTCATGGGGTTGCAGAGAGTCGGACACGACTGAACAACTGAACTGAACTGAAAGCACAGGTGAGAGGTGGCAGAGTCTGGACTTGAGTCCTGCCGCTAGTCTAGGCACAGCTCTCCTCCCATTGCACTGCACTACTTTCCCCTTGCTGGTTTTACAAGGTAACTGTAGTCTGTTTTAGACCTTTGGGTTCTCTTCAGTTAGCTACAGACAGCAGGTTTATGGAGGAGAATTGTGTGTGCTTTTTTTCTCAATGCCTCAAAGGCCATTTTCTGCCACCTTCTTCCAAAGCCACAGCTATTTGATCTCCAACTTCAGGTTCAGTCCTGGGCCCAGTGTTGTACCTTGATCAGGTAGATTGAAGAGGCTCCAATTCACAGCCTGGGTGTCAGTAAGATGTCATCTGGGTGGTTACTACCCCTGTCCTGACCTGCCCAGTTCCAATCTTGTTACTCTGTGCCTGATTCCTGTCTTGATAAGTTGATAAGTTCTTAGAGGGTTGGTGCCCTGTCTTACTGTTATCAATTTGTTTTTCACCATAGAAGAGTTAGGGTGGGGTGGAGGGTTAGGAAGTATTATTTGTTATTTTGTGCCGATCACTTTACTCACATCATATTATTTCATCTTTGCCACAGTTTAATGAGGGGCTTCCCAAGCAGCTCAGTGATAATCTGCCTCCCAATGCAGGAGATGCAGGAGACTCAGGTTTAATCCCTGGATCAGGAAGCTTCCCTGGAGGAGGAAATGGCAACCACCCAGTATTCTTGCCTGGGAAATCCCATGGACAGAGAAGTTGGGCAGGCCATAGTCCATGGAGTCACAAAGAGTTGGACATGACTCAGTGACTGAGCATGCAAGCACATTTTCATCAAGTTTAATTTCATTTTACAGATAAGGAAGCTGAAGTTCGAGAGATCATGGGACTTGCTTAGGGTGACACAGCTAATGAGTGCTGGAGCTGGGGTTCAAGTTTAAGTCTGTTGAGCTCCAGATCCCATACTTTCCATACTATACCTGTCAGGGCCCGTAGTTCACCCATAAATCCCAGTCCATTTATTTGTTCAGTGAGTATTTATTGAGTTCTGTTGTTTTTCAGCCCCTATGCTAGTCACTGGAGAGGCAGTCCCTTCCCACATGGAGCTTACTACCATCTATTGGGGAAGACAGAGTGATGATGAATGTATAGAGTGTTAGAAGGAGATGCTTATCTAGCAGTGAATGGGGTTGGGGTATAAATCAAACAAGACCTTTTGGAGGAGAATGTTTACATTGAGCCCTGTGCTGAAGGGTGAAAGAACCTTGCACAGCGACTGGAAGGAAAGCTAGTTAGGCAGGAACATAGTGAGCAGTTGTGGATTGATGTCCTGCTATTTACTAGAAATCCACCTTCTGCTGCTGCCTTTCTAGCACAGTGCCTAGCACATGATGGGTGCCCAGTGAATGTTGGCTGAATGAATGAATGGATGGATGAAACAATAAGTGAATGGCAATTCTGGAAGTTCATTTTGTTTCTTACGTAATAACATAAGTTACCTTGGAATGAGTCATAGTTCCAAACAGCCTTTTCCTCCATTTCTTCCTAGCTTTCTGTTGTTTTGGGTTTCCTCGCTATATTTTGAATGTCCTCACATGGGTCCTGCTTTTCCCTCACAGCCATGGGGTGTCTTCCTGCCTCAAAGAGAGCAAAAGCTGAACTGCCCCATTATCCTCTTAGTGGCTGCCTTGAGCATGAAGTTTGAAATAGCGTCAGTGATTTGATTTTTTCCTCTGGGGATCCGCAATTGAAAATAAATGTAGAAAGAGCCCCAAAGGAGGTTTTTCTTGGGGGCATGAGAGATGACAGCACCAGTTATTGGTGCACTTTGACAATGCAGTGTTATATAAGTGGATGAAAAATAGAGGCTATTCCACCAAAGTCAGCTTGCCTTACTTAAGTGCTTTTATATTCACAAAAGTGGGTGGCCCAGAGTGCTTCTGTAACTCTGACTATTTGCAAATTCCTAGTTCATGACAGAGAAATAGAATTCTACAGACGGAGGTTCAACAAATGTTACTTTAAACAACAAATATGTGCTGGGTACTTTCACATTGCATTTAATATCTAAAATATCAACAGTATTCTGTTTCTAAAAAGAAATTTTCAACCAAACAGTCTGGTAGGAGTAGCACAACATTGCAGAACCTGAAATAGGTGAGAATAGCCTATCATTAGTATACCTTGGTCCAGAAAAAGTTCCAAGCCACTTTATATCCCAGTTTTTTCCTGATTTAAGCTCCTGGGTCTTCTCTTTCTCTTCTAACTTCTGGGCTGAGGAGTAGGCCTAACTAAATGAGTTTGAAGGTCAGACAATGACAAAACTGAGGAAATGGTCTTTGGTTCTTGTTTGTTTTTCATTGCTTGGTCCATTCATTCATTCACTCATAAAGCAGTGTTGAATGACTCCTATGTGTAGACCACCACAGATGTAGAGACGAGTTTTACAGTCCTGTCTTTGCAAAGCTTGCAGTGCCTGGGTAAGACAGATACAGGATGGTGGGGGGGAGTGGTTTGGGGTGGCATCTAATGCAACAGTGATGGCCAGAGAGGGCATCCTAGGAGAAGGTGAATCCCAGGTGTCTCACAAAGACAAGCCCCTCACCCCTCCCTAAGTGAGGCTGGAGCTGGCCAGAGTCCATTCAATAAGTACTCAGAGTAATCTTGTCCTTGTCCCCCACCACAGTAAGAGTAGGGGTATTTAAGAAGGATAATCAAGAGGTAATCAGGAGTCCTGTCACCTTGCTCCTTTAGGAGTTCTTGGAGATGATTTTTGGAAGCAGAGTATAGCTGTAGCTAATGGCTTACGGGGACTTCCCTGGTGGCTCAGACGGTAAAGTGTCTGTCTACAATGCGGGAGACCCAGGTTCGATCCCTGGGTTGGGAAGATCCCCTGGAGAAGGGAATGGCAATCCACTCCAGTACCATTGCCTGGAGAATCCCATGGATGGAGGAGCCTGGTAGGCTACAGTCTATGGGGTCGCAAAGAGTCGGACACGACTGAGCGACTTCACTTTAATGGCTTACGGAGAATTCTATAGTCAGATTTCCACTTGAGACTTCTATCAGAGTGAGGGAAATCAGGTGGTCAGGAATCTTCCTGAACAATATATGTAGTTATGGTGTCATCCTAAAACCATCCCATAGAGGAAGGTCCTTTGGCAGGTGCAGTGAGAGGTTTTGGAGCTGGGCTCTGAGGGCTATAAATTATTTTTCATAGTGTATTCAGAATGAAAAATGTGTGCTGTGACACTGAGAGTGCCTCAAGAAAGGAGTCCCTTTCTAACTTGCTGATGACCTGCACAGTCATCAAGTCTGAGCCCCCTCTCCCCTCTTTTCTCCTCCTATCCCCACCAGGCAGCTGAGATACAGCCCTTGCATAGTGGCTGATATTGGTTTTCCTGGTGGCTCAGTGGTAAAGAATCCACCTGCCAGTGCAGGAGACAGAAGTTCAATCCCTGGTTCTGGAAGATCCCCTGGAGGAGGAAATGACAACCCACTCAATTATTCTTGCCTGGAAAATCCCATGAACAGAGGAGTCTGGTGGATTGCAGTCCGCAAAGAGTCGGACACGATTTAGCAACTGAACAACAAGAAGTGAGTGATATAGCCATGCAAACAAAGATGAATAATTCTACAATGCAGAGTAGAGAGATGGGGAGCAGGAGATGGGGATGGACAGGGAGACTCGCTCCAGGGACACATAGAAGCCAAGGCTTAGAATTTTTTCTCTGCTTGTCTCAAAGCCTCATTGGCCAAATGAGACTTTCTCAGCTGGATATCACCAATTCAAAGCTGGTCTCCCTGGATTTGGAAGCAAGGACAAGGTTTGTTTAATCTGTGCTGCTTCCAATCTCTGCTTCTCCCCTTCTTTTTCTGCCCCATGGGACTGACTCCGTATGGGTCTATCACCCCAGAGGTTATAACCCTCTCCCACTTCTGTCCTGCTAGTAGGCTCAGGCAGTGTTCCTTTGAATATGGTCTTATCCATGAGATTCCAATGAAGACTGAAATCTGCCAGTAAGTGAGGACCAGTCAGGGGACAGTGGGGCTGGGAAGAGTGCTGTCGTTTCAGAGGTGACCTCTTTGCTGATTTTAGAGCTCTGTTCGGTGCTTTCTGGCCACCTGCCAGTACAGAAGGAGCTCTGGATTCACTAATGCTTGGTCCATGGTTAGACTTCCGTGCATAATTAGTATTTTTAAGTCATTTTGTCTAAAGGCTTCAAATTTAGAGTCGCTAAGTACTCGAGAGATATTTTATGGATCGCAGCTGAGTTTAAAAGGATCTTGCAGCATCCCTCCCCAGCCCTTACTACTGGCCAGCTGCTTCTAATCACATTCAGCAAAGTCCTGTGACAGACTCATTCTTCTTCCAGCTTTTTGCAGAAGATGTCATGCTCTAGGTCGGCCTGGGTCTTTCTGAGAGCTGTAGAACAGTGTCTCAGACTGCAGTGTGCGTGCAGATGACTTAGGCATCTTGTTAAAATGCACATTCTGATTCTGTAGGTCTGCTCTGCAGCTCTAACAAGCTCCCAGGTGATGCTGATGCTGGAGTCTGAGAACTCCCCCTTTGAGTAGCTGGGAAATTGCTGAATGTCAGGCATATAAGGGGCCTTAGAAATGGATTACCAGATCTTAGCCTGTGACTGTGCAACAGAGGATATAGAGGCCCAGATAAGAAGATTGGCTTGCCTGAGGTCACATGGCAAATTAGTGGAAGAGAACAGGACTAAATCTCAGTTCATCACTTTCTCTTGATGTTGTATATGCTTTTCATTTGCTGATCTGAAAACTAGAAATAAGGAATGAGGAAATGAAAATAAGGTTTCCTGTTGGCATTATCAAGTTTTGAGCAACCTCATAGAGCCAAAATGTAATATGTTATAGTTTAGACCCACCTGGATTTCTTCTTTCTTAGGTTTTAGTGAGACATTTCTATGTTAGGGGCTTTCCTGGTGGCCCAGATGGTAAAGAATCTGCCTGCGATGTAGGAGATCCGGGCTCAATCCCTGGGTCAGGAAGATCCCCTGGAGAAGGGAACGGCAACCCACTCCAGTATTCTTGCCTGGAGAATTCCATGGACGGAGGAGCTCGTTGAGCTACAGTCCATGGGGTCGCAAAGAGTTGGACACGACTGAGTGAATAACACTCACTTTCTTTCACTTTTCTGTATTAACCTTAGGATCTTAAATGGAGCCCCCCTCACACCACTCTTGGTATCAGCAGTGCTTGTTGAGCAGAACTTGAGTCCCTTTCACACAGCAGCAGGAAGGTGCCAGGTAGCCCCAACTGAGCATATAGACTGAACTAACTCTCAGATTCCAGGAACAGATGGGGTGGTATATGACACTGAGCCAGTCATCAGACTTGCTTAGCCCTTTGGCTTATACAGGCCAGTGGCAAAGGGGACATCCTTGGAATGCAATAGGTAGGTTTGACCCAGAGATGCCACTGAGGACCTGGGGTTGTGGGAAGAGCATGGCACCCAGAGAACAGTACAATAGCAACCACACTTTTGTCCATCAAGAAGGTCCTGGGAGTTGGGGAGGGGACATAGGTGCAGGCAGTTTGTGGTCATCTCAGCAAGTGGGCAAGGGCTTCCCAGATGGCTCAGTGGTAAAGAATCTACCTGCCAATGCAGGAGATGCCAGTTTGATCTCTGGGTCAGGAAGATACCCTGGAGGAAAAAATGGCAACATACTCCAGGATTTGTGCCTGAAAAATTCCACAAATAGAGGAGCCTGGTGGGTACAGTCCATGGGGTCACAAAGAGTTGGACATGACTAAGCAACTGAGCACGCAGGCAAGTGGGCACTCTTTTCATTCTGTAATATTTATTGTGTGCATGTAACATACCAGATGCTGAGCTGTGCACTTGTGGATGTGGAAGATGAATTCCTAAGAGCTCTGGTTGCAGGAGGCTCCCAGCTAGATTCTGCATCACAGTCATCTCTTGGAGTAATATCAAAGTGGGACTCTGGTCTTGGTTGAATGATTTGATAGGTAGGGATTCAGATAGAGGACAGAATTTAGGGTCATACTTGCTGGATGTCTAGCACAGAGCAAGGATGGTATGGTTTCTGGAGTAATGCCCAGTGAGGAAAGCCAAGGAAAAGGTCAAAACAGGAATGGCACCACCCTGAGTTTCCTTCTGAGCTGCTAACCTCAGATACTTGAAACCTCTCCTAACTGAGGGCAGGGCTGACTACTCAGGACTGGGCTGGGACTGAGCCCACAGGGAAGGTCACCTGGTGAGAACATAGGGCCAGGCCCTCTGAGACCAAAAAAATGTAATCACACAGGCTTACCGTCTGTTTACCTGCTCACCCTTCCTGCCTTTGGCTACTTTCATTGTAAGAGTCATCTTATTCTGTGGTTATAGAGATTAAGGTGCAGGAAGCTTCTCAGGTCTGGCCCTTTGGGGGATCAGAGGTGCCAAGAGGCTCCCATCATCACTTATACTAACATCTCCGAGGGTTGAGATATCATTAGGTGTCTCCTGATGAGGCAAGTGACTAAATGCTTCAGTGGGAGAAGACTGGATGAATGGATACTTGACTTGAGACCCCTCAGCCAGGCTGTGTTTGAAATTGACATCCAGGGACCAAGCTGGAAGGGGTGCAGTGTTGGTAGTGTTAGTGACAGTCAAGCGGGGAGCAGTGCCTGGTGCCTGCTAGGCCCACAGTAAGTACGTCTTGACTGAGTAGGTGTTGACAAAGTGCTTTATAGTGTGCAGAACACTTCCCAAGGCATTCCTCTCCCAGACTCTGTGAGATAGGCAGAGCGTTATACCCATTTGATACTGAGGAAGTGGAGGCTCAGGGTGTTACATATTTTGCCCAAGATCACATAGTGGTAAATGGCCAAGCTGATACTAGAACTCAGCTGAGTCTCTTTCTAATGTTCTGTCTTTGAAGACGGGTTTGAAAATGCACACAGGTACCGCTGGGGACCTGGCTGTTGCACATTCAATTTTTGGTAGTTATTAAAAAGATATCACTTTTTTAATGCAAAACTTTTTTTTTTCCAAAGGAAATGTGCCTCTCTGTGTGCATTTCCCCCAAATTGAGCCCTTGGGTGTCTTTATTTTTAATAAGGAAGGAACACTTAGGTCTGGAACAGCTGAACCAAGCCCCATTGCTGCCTACTCATTAGCTCCGTCTAATTAGATTGAAACCAAGGAAGGAAGTGGCAGAAGCAACCATTTTGTTGTAGCAGGAATGGTCACATATGGCCTTGAACCAGCCTTCCTTCTCCAGAAGACCATTAGGATGCAGCTTGTTTCACAGGACAATAGTATATTTCCATCACAGAAAGAGAGAAATTGAGAGAGACAGAGTGACAGATTGATTTCTGGGACCCTAGAGACTTGGTGACTCATTTTATCTTTTCGTTGGCACTCAGACATGTAGGGCAGAGAGGCTAGTGGTTTTTCTTTAAGAACAAGCTAGATACAAGCCATTTCTCTGAAGTACTTGGAGGACCTTGGGTTCCTGTAAATAGCTTTAAAAAAAAGAAGTACACCTGAAAGGTTTTGTCCCTGAAACTTGGGTCCCAAGTTTGCATGTGAGTAGAACAGGGCTGGCCCTGATTCCAGGCCTGCTGTAGGTGGTTTTGTCCAGTCCTCAGTGACAACTCTGACCTCTGGGTCTGCTTACTTGAATCAAAGCTTTCAGCCGGAATTTTCCGTATTTATGCCTCTTTGTTGTTGCACAAATTGTAAGGTAGCAAATGAGGAGAGAAGGTGATTGATCGAACTTCTAGGCCCATACTTTATGTGAAGGAGCCTTGGGGAGTGCCAAGGGCCAGTTGTGCTTTTTCTGAGACTGGTTTCTACCAGCTCCTTGGGCTGGCTTGCTTTCTTTCCCCTTGGCTTACTCCCATCTCTGTTCCCTTGCCCCATCCCACATCACCCCCTCTTACTACCCTGTGGTCTCCCTGTTCATCCCTAGTCTTTCCCCCTTTCCTCACCTTCCACACAGGAAGTGCCTGTGCACTTCCTTCCTTGCTCAGGGTCTCCCAGAAGCAGTCTGTTCTCCTTGGCAGAGCTTGTGGGGAATTGCTGGCTTTTTCTGGTCTCTTCAACCCATGTATTACCACTGCTCCTTCGCACAGACCCTGTTTGTAGCCAGACTTAGAGCAATTCCTGATTGCTCAAATTCTCTCCCTGCCCCTGTGCCTTTGCACCTGCCAGTCCTTTGAGAAGATTTTAGTTCTTTAGTTTCTAATTCAAGTATATGCCCAGGCAAAATTAGGTATTTTCTTTCTCTTTTCTGCTTTTAGTAATTCAGATGTATTCTTGCTCTTTTTTAAATTGTATAATTTTGTAATCATTTGTTTGAATGTTTATCCCTCTTTCTTACCACAAATACATCAAGCATTTGCTTGTACATTTGACTTTTGGTACTTTTTAAACAGAGAGCATATTCATGTATATATATATTTATTTATTTTGGCCACACAGCTTGCAGGATGTCAGTCCCTCCACCAGGAATCAAACCCAGGCCCCATGCAGTGGAAGTGTACAATCATAACCACTGGACTACCAGGGAATTCCCATCAGATAGCATTTTTCAAATGCAAAACTTTTTTATTTTTTATTTATTTATTTTCAGATTTTATTTTATTTTCAAAACTTAAAAAAAAAAACTAAATGTGCCTCTTTGTATGCATTTTTACCAAATTGGGTTGAATCCTTGGGTCTCTTTATAAAATAAATATATGAATATAAATGTCTGCTTTGTGCTATTACTATCTAGCCATTGTTGAGTTCTGACTCTGAGTCAGGCATTAGGCTAGAGTTAGGGCTTTCCATTCACTCATTTCCTCCTCCATGGGCATAGAGCTTATTATTTTCTCCACTCTACAGACTAGGAAATTATGGCTTAGAGTTTTTCGTGACTTGGAAAGATCCCAGAACTAGTAATTAGGAGATCCGGGGCTCAGGCCAGGCATGCTAATACTGTAGATATAACATGCAACATGACATCAGCTTTTCCCTCAAGGAGCTTGTGGTCTACTTGGTGAGACAGGTAAGTCAGTATCAGGCCAGGATGCTGAATCCGGTGCTGAGGGGTGCAGGGCGCCTCGGGGGGTGGGGGAGGGCAGACCGGGGCTGTGCTCGGTGTCCCGCACCCAGCCCTGTGTTGCTTCCCTCTGTGACCCGCACTCCGCGTCTCACTCATCTTTTGCTGCACTCTGTGTTTCTCATCAGTCCTTCTGCAGTGCCTCCTCCATCAAGTTTGGAACGTGTGCTGTCTCCCTCCTGCCCCATTCACACAAACCGCCCCAAGTGGGTGAGGGCGTGGGTGAGAGTGGGATGGTTTCTGGAGTACCAGGAGTCTCTGGAGATTGCCTGTGCTCAGCTCATTTGTCATTGCCTTGGCTTCCTGGAGCGTTTCCATCCTAGGAAAATTTTTCTTGGCCTCAGGACAGAACTTCTAAGAACATGTCCCAGGATTGGGCCCTCTGGCACCCTGTCTCTCTCACCCCACAGGCTCTGGCTAGGCCTCTGTGCTAGATTCTTGCTGGTCAGAGAGCTCTGAGACGTGACCGCTGTTCTTCAGGGGCTCGGGATACAGTAGCCCAGACCAGGTGAGGGGCTGAGGCCTACGTAGGTCTGGAGGGTGATCCCTGGGCCTGTGGCAGCGCTGAACCAGCACAGGAATCAGGTGTGAGGAGAGAAGGTTGCACCGGTGGGGACCTCATCAATGAGTCAGCGGGGGTTGGAGGTGCGGTGGACTGTCTGAGGTCAGAGTAAGGAGAGACGCGAGCTATCCCCAGGATCTTACCCACATTTCTCCCTGTTAGAGTAACCCCCCATGTGGATGTTAGTGTCAAACCAGGCAGAGGCTCTAAAGGATAACTGTTTTGATCCAACATCAAGAGAGGCGAATCCAGTGCCAACAGAAGAAAACATCTAATTCTTCAGGGGCACAAAGAAAGGGAATAAAAGAGTGGGGAGCAAACTATAAGGAGCCTCTCCTGTGTGTATTGTGCCAGCTTATTATGTAATAATATGTGTGTTAGTTAAGTTCATAGCAACTGCCTGAATCTTTATTTATCGATGGGAAACTGAGACTGAAGTCATGTCGCCGGTAAACAGAGAGTAGCCTTTGAAGCCTGGTCAGTCCTAAGCATTACCTCAGCTTGCTGCTGTTCCCCAGGCACTGAAAAATACCCCCAGAGGAGACGATTGAGGAAGCTTAACATACCACACAGGAAGCCTCAGACTGGCCCCTATGAAAGTGCCAACCAAGGAGCAAAAAGTTGTTAATAAGATCTTTGTCAGCAGGGGCTAGGAAGGAAGCCCTATGTTTTCTACCAAGAGTGGTGGAAGGTTCTTTTGACCTTCTCTTCCCTGCCCTGGGCATGGCGGTCTCTTCCAAGGGTCCTCCACAAGCTCTGGGTATGACCCCACAATCTCTGAGGGAGCCCTCTGTCTCACCCCGTCTGTTGGCGTCTTGATGAATAACCTCAAGACGATTTAGGCTGGCCTGCCGGAGCCCTCTCCAGGAGTGCGTGTGATCCGTCTTACTGCCAGAGCTCATTTGGGCTCCTTTAATAATTGAAGGCCAATGTTAAACGTTTCAGTTTGTCCTTCGCGGACAGGAGCAGTTTTCTGGGTGTAAGTGATATGCCCCATCCCCCAAGGACGCTGTGTTTCCTGAAGTGCAGCTGATTCAGCACGCTCGGTTGCGGCCGCCAGGTCACCGAGGTTTCGTCGAGTCCTCCTTTCAAGAGCCATCTCTCCTGTTTCACCTTTGTGAACAATCCTGGGAGGCTCCATGCCTAGGGCCGGAGATCACTTGACTGGGAATTTGGACTAAGGGGGGTGATCTATGGCAGCCGTTTCCCACTGTTCAGAGGAGTCAGTGCCTTTTGTCATTTCAGCACAGAAAGAGGGGCTGCTGCAGGTCTAGGTACCATCTGTTTACCCTGATTGGTCATTCGAGGACAGTTCTAATTGCAGTTTGCCCAAGTCATGTGCTTGTTCTTGCCACCGGGCCCCTCTGCCTTCCTCACCTTCCCCCACACGCTGCCGACCTCTGTTCCTCCTTCTGGCTCGGTCAGGTTGGCTCTCCCAGGGGCTCTGTGGTAAAGGGTCTTTCTCTGGATGTCCATGGCCCTCTGTGTCTCCTCTTTCTTGGCACTCATCCCCATGTGTGGAATTGTCTGTTTACTTGTCTTTCCGTGGTGGACTGAGAGCTCTTGGGAGATGCTGGGATAATGAACCAATGAACAAATGGAAGTAGTTTGTAAATTCTGCTGCTGGAAAAATCACAATAACAATTAAGGAGGAAAGTTGACGTTTATGGAGGACCTATTCTGGCCCGGATGCTGGGCTGGCTGTGCCATCTCACTTAATCTTCACAGTGGCCTTGGATGGTGGATGCTAGAGGTAACATGAAGAAGTCAAGCTTTCTGCAGTGTTTCATTGTGATCCTTCCGGTTTGGGACTGACTCACCAAAATGACCTGCCTTATAATTTAATAATGAGTACGTTAGAAACTTAAAAAAAAATGCTTTCTTTTAATTTTGCAGTTTCACAGCTTCGAGTTTTAGCATCGAGTACAATAATATATCAGATGACTGTCAAAATGCAGCACCAACTCTTTTGCTGGAAATAATTACAGTTTGCCAACCCTGTTTATTTTAAGCGGCTCCAGTGCCTTAATGTACTGTGCTGTAAATTGAGCCTGTGATGTATGGATTATGCGGGAGGATTGGAAAGGCAAGGAAGCCAAGGGCAGATCCACTGGATGGGTGGTAAAAAAGGAAATAGAACATGTCCCTTTGTTAAATACATTCTCCTGAAGATGTGTTTAGAATCTGACAAGTTAGACAGCTGGAAAAATTAGGAGCTGCTTTGCTGGGGAACTTGGCCTGATTCTTCAGATTTGCACTTGGAAAGTGAAGCCATTGGTTCTCTTGGTGATTCTCTGGTCAAAGTGCTTGTTTCTAGGCCATAGGCAGTTCAGGCCCCAGCCAGGCCAAGTCTACTGTCTTGTGGGCCTGGTTGCTGTTGGTTCTAACTTCACATTTCTTACTGCCTTCTTATTATTGCCTCCTAGGTAGACTAGTGCCCCCTCTAAGTTGTCTAAAGCAAGACTCAGCCTGGCAGAGTGAAAGCTGGAGTTAGATTTGTGTTTGAATACAGGCTGCCACTTTTATTTAGGGAAAGTGTGTGACCTCTCTGAGCCTCAGTTTCCTCGTCTATAAAAGGAGGTTATTCACTGAAAAATTATTTATTGAGTGTCTGTTATGTGCCAGCCACTATTCAAGGCATTTGGGAAATAGAAATTCTTGGTAGAATTTACATTTTATTGAGGGGAGACAGACGTTAAATTGTAAACATAGTGATTAAGAAAAGTATATCATGTGTTAGAAGATAATGAGTACAAGAAAAAGAAGAAAGAGTGGGGTAAGGCCTTTGGGAAGTCCTTAGGGACTTCCAGAGGGAAGCTGGGACAGGTGTGGGTTGCAGTCTTCAGTAGGCCTCACTGAAGTGGGGGCATTTGGGAAAAGATGTGGGGTTGGTGAGGGGGTGGCCGTGCAGGTATCTGGTGAAGAATGTCCCAGTATGAAGGCCCTAAAGTGGCGGCAGGCCGAGCGTATTCGAGAAACAGCAAGGAAGCCAACATGGCTCAAGCAGACAGAGTGAGCATGGGCAAGAATAAGGGAAACTGAGGACGGAGGTCATGGGGTTATGCGGATTCAGTGAAAAGGCATCTGTAACGCACCTTGCTCTTCCATTGGACTTCCAGGTTTCCCAGTGGCATTTTCATTCTCCCAGGCACCCAGGCTCCAAACCAGGGATCGAACCCACACACCCTGCACTGGAGGATGAAGCCTTCACCACTGGACTGCTGGGGAAGTGCCTCACACCCTCCATGCCTTTGTTCACACTCTTCCACCTGCCGGAAGTGGCGGTTTTGCCTCATCTATGATCTGCCTACTTTTCTGGACTCAGCTTTAGATGGCACTCCTTGTGAAGTCTTCCCTGATCCTTATGTCCTAAGTGATCTCTCCCTTCTCTGAACTTCCACAGCATTTCTCTTGTCATTCACAGCTTTCCACCTTGGATTTTAGGTTGGGATGTAGGTGTGTGTCCTTTATTTCCCTTCTAGGACTATGAATTCACTGAGGCATGGATCGTTTTCATCTTTTACCACCCATAGCACCTGGCACAGCACCTTTTCCAGAGGAGGCACTCAGTGAATCTTTGAGGGAGAGACTGAGTGGATGTTTCCCAAGCCAGAACATCTGGAGAGGGATTTGCCTTGGCAGTTCTTTCCCTTGTGCTGATAGGAATGCAGTACTAACAAGTTTCTGGAGTCCAGATGTATTGAGTCTGCATGGAGCTGCTATCGTCTGGTGCTATAATTCAGAAGGCATTTTCTCGTAGAAGCCATGATGTAAATAGTTGTTATGAGTAATTCCATTAGTAGTTCCAAATATCTGACTTAGAATCACACACTTTTGGCGGTTTGTTCATTCATAAGTTGGGGACTGCCTCTTTTTTTGAAGATGCCCCATTTGTACTGGTAGGCAGGCAGTGTCTGCGTAGCCAGACTGCCAGCCACTATCCAGAGGCACTCTGAGGTGAAGAAAGGTCACAGAGAGATAACCAGCTCTACCACTTATTAGCTGTGTGATTTTCCACAAGGTACTTTACTGACCTGAGCCTCGATTTTCTAATCTATAAAGCAGGAATAAAAATTTCTACCCCTAGGCTTAATGAGGATCAACAAAGTAACCTGAATAAAGGACAGTAAGTCCTAATAAGTACTTATAAATGTCATTTGACAGCATTCAAAACAACAGAACATTTATTTTCCTTTTATTTTGTGCATTTTGGAAGTTTCTGTGGTCTAGGACAATGCTGCTTGAATATTAGGGTGGGTGCGAATCACCTGGGAGCTTCATTAAAATGCAGAATCTGATTTTGTAGGTCTGGGATGGGGCCTGAGATTCTGTTTCTAATATCCCACACTGCTGATCCTGGCCCATATTTGGAGTAGCAAGAGGTTAGGGTGACGGCTTTCAAGCTAAGGCCTGCCTCCAGGTCACCTGGAAAGCTTGTTAAAATTGGATTTCTGGGCCCCACTGCTAATGATGTATTCCTTCAGTACATCTGGGCTGGGGTCTGAGAATTTTCATTTCTAATAATCTCCAACGTGATGCCGGTGCTGCTGGTGAGGGACCACACTTTGAGAACCACTGTGGTTGTGAGGTAATGGGGATGAAGTTAATAAGAAAAAGAGGGAAGTAATGGTAATTCCTGAACGCCAGGGTACTTGTGTGCTCTGCTCTTTAGGTTGTAGAAGTCCATATGATAATTATTAACTGACAAGGCTCTGGAATGTCTTATTAATAATTAAATAACGAAAACAAGCAACACTTGCTGAGCACTTACTATGTGCCAGGCACTGTGCCAAAAGCTTTATATAGTCCCACTTAATTCTGATAAAAATTCTATTGAAGTGGATACTGTGATTTTCTGTCTTGGTGTTTCCCATGTTAACTGATTCGTAAGAGTCAACTGGTGTGGTTGCTAAAAATACACATTTCTAGGTCCCTACCCTGGTGATTTAATTTGGTGAGGCCTAGTGTCTCCGGTGGTTCTTACAATCAGGTAGACCTGGAACTCTCTCCTCTAGTTAATCATCTCTCTACTTCTCTTTCATCTATGTCCAATATTAAAACTGCCAATTTCAAAGAAGTACTATAATAGAGGGACTTCCCTGACTTCCCAGGTGGCTCAGTGGTAAAGAAACTGCTTGCCTCTGCAGGAGATACAGGAGACCTTGGTTCGATCCCTGGGTTGGGAAGATCCCCTAGAGTAGGAAATGGTAAACCCACTCCAGTATTCTTCCCGGGAAAATTCCATGGACAGAGGAGGCTGGCTGGCTACAGTCCATGGGGTCACAAAGAGTCAGACACAACCGATCACATGCACACACACACAGCAACAGAACACAATATGTTTGACATTAAAAGTTACATTAAGTCCAGTTTTTCTTTGAGTTTCAGAAAACCCTTTGGGAGCCCTAGATGCCCTGGGAGCCTGCATTTTGACCATCCCTTGACTGTAAAGGTGCAGAAAGACTAGGTGATGGAGCATTCTATTAGAAGGCGAAGGAAGTCCAGGCCAGGCAAGGAAGCTCAGGCCAGCCAAGGAAGCCCAGGCTGACTGTAATAATATTTGGCTGTCTTGAGGAAAAGCATTTAGTTTGGAATATTTTTTTGGGAAATCGGTCTCCATCGCATCCAGATGGATTCTATGATTCCACAGGATTTTAAGAAAGATGAAAAGAAAATGTTGTACTTGCCTCTCTATGGTCAGGGCTTGTTTTCCCACAACAAAGCCAGCCTCTTGCTTGGAGCACACATACCCCATCACTTCATCGACAGCCCCAGGTGATGGTCTCCGTCACCTTGCCAGGGCCTTAAGCTCTTCTCTGGTTTTCCAGCCACTGGCTTCTTTGCATAGGATTTCACATTTAGCCTGGGGTTGTGTATTTTATTTCACTGAAACTATGGCTAAAGGATAGAAAACGGGAAATGTTTCGAGTTATATTTACAGTTGGAAATAACCAACTGCTCGCCTACTCTGGGGAGGGGGGAGGTCCTGTCTGCCTGTCTTGATGGGGGTGGAATGGGGCAGTGGCAAGGATAAAGTTGTCTGTTAAATGTACCATGTTTTAGCCATCAGGAAAGATTGTTGTGAAACCAAAGAAAATTGAGACTGTCTTTAGTTCTGTTGATGCTAATTTGAATTACTTTATGAGCCATTTGATGTAACAGCTCTCAGGGTAACTTTCTGATGCTAATGGGAGCAGTATTTCAGTTTGATGGAGTGAGCACTGGACCCAGAGTCAAAAGAGGTAGGGACTCAGGTCAGCTCTCCCTCTGATTTCTTCGTGTTCTTAGGTTAGTTAGATAATCACCTCTCTGGGTATCACCTTTGTCTTTAAAATAAGGAGATTGAGCTCAGTGATCTCAGGATCAGCTTGTATTCTGTGCTCTTTTGATGACCTATTCCCAGAACATGTGCCATCATAATAACTTGTCCCAAAATGCAGTCAAATTCACCCACTCAACCACTGTCTACTGAGCGTCTCCAGTATTTCAAGTACTGCCCTGTATGCTATGGGTGATGTAGCTGTAGATAAGCCACACAAATCCATTCACTCATTCATTCTTTCATTCATTCATATACAATCATTTATCTATTGAGCATCTATTATGTGCCAAGCACTATGCAAAAAGCTACGAATGATACAAAAGTAAATTAGACACAGGTTTCATTGTCACGTAACATGCTGTCTTAGGGGTAGATAAGTTGTGTACATACTGTAACCACTGTCTCCAAAAGAGGCCCTCTCCTTTTGTTCTCTGTCTCCTTACCCTACTTTTAATAGCATTTATCACCAGACCTTGTAGTATTTGTTTTGTATCTGTTTCTCTATCAGAATGTAAGCCCCATGAAAGCAAGGGTTTTGCTTTGATCACTGGTGTACTCTAGCACCTAGGTTAGTGCATGGATAAAATAAACACTCAGTAAAATCTTTTAAAAATAAAAATACACAAGAAGCTAGAAATTATATCTATTTATATAAAACTTTCCTTCAGCTCAATGAAGGGAGAAGTTACTTCTAACTAGGACAATTGTCTTTAAATCCTGCACATTAGAAACACCTTGTGAACTTAAAAAAAAAATTCAGTTGCCAGGTCCCACTCCATACTAAGTCAGCATCTCTTGAGTGATAGTTGGACATCAGTATTTTATAGGAGCTTCCCAAGTATAGATAATGGGTAGCTAAAGTAATGTAAACTAGAAAAATCAGGGAAAGCTTCATGGAAGAGGTAGGGTTTGAGATGACTTGAAAATCCCCCATGGGATTTGGATAAGAAAGAAGCATTCCAAATGGAGGACACAGCATAGACAAAATGCAAAGACAAGAATTATAGGCTGAGTTCAGGTATCAGGAGGAGTTCATTTGGGGCTGGAGCCTAAAGAGCATGAAAGGGAATAATTAAAGCAACGTTTATAATTGTTGGCTGTGGCAGCTTGAGAAGGTCTTTGAATTCTAGGCTTAGATATTTCAACTTCATGCAGTTTTGCAGTCAGAGAGAACTATGAATGGTTTTTAAACAGAAGCAGTAGCATCAGACTTTTCCCTGACTGCTCTTGGAGGATGAATGGCTTGGAAGCTGACAGGGAGGCCAGTTAAGAGGTGGTACCATGGTCCATGTAATTTGGACTCAGCCTAGGTTGCATCACTGGTACTGGAGACAAGGGTTGAGGTACAGCTAGTCTGCAAAGCCTGCCCACCCTCCAGGTGTGGTCTTCTTTGAGGGCTCTTGGTGGCATCACTGGCATTGCAGTGATCAGTGCCTTCTGATCATGCCAGGGGAGCCAAGTGCCACTGCATCCGTAGCCCAGTTTTGTCCTAGGCGTGACTGATGAACTGATAGTGCCGTTAAGGCCTCCTTCCTGAAACGATAGGCCATTTTATCTAGGGCAGAATTTTTACACATGAAACTCAGAACCTTTGAGACAGAGGTTTATTTTATCTGTTATTTTAATGTGGCAGTGTGTGCATTTACTTCATCTCTGGTTAATTCCAGCACCATGGATACCATCGGGTATGACGACCAGTATGTGGAGCTGCTAATTTCTTAAGCTTTGTCTGGGTGTACTGAGCACAGCCTGCCTCCAGAGACAGCTTTGAGCAAGGGCCAGGAGCCATGGGCCGGGGGTATGTTTCCAGGAGCCTCTCATTATCTGAATATGTTCATCTACAAAGAGCTGAAGTTTCTGAGTGCACAGGACATCTGCATATGCTAGGACACCATATGTGTGTGGGGCTGGAGGAAAGCAGGGTTGATGGGGGGAGGTGGTGACTGGGTCTAGTTTGCTGATACAGGCTTGTGCAGAGAGGACTGCTTGCCCTTGGCCAGATGCTGCCTGTAGCTGGTGCATCCCCAGGGTCATATGCTACTCAAAAGGACAGGCAAAGCCAGAGTTGCTAGTACAGATTATTTCTTTCCTCCCTGGATCTGTTTTGCCAGGGTTGACCTTATTCCAGTCAGTTTCAGAATGTCAGTCCCTCAGATATGCACTGAATTTACAGCTTGCAAGGAGCTTTCACACCCTTTATCTCATTGGAATCTCACAACAGTCCTGTGACTTAATTAGGACAGGAGTTGTTCATCCATTTTATTGATGAGAAAACTGGGGTTGGGATGGGCTTAGGTAGCTTATTCTAAAGTCATGTAGGTATAAAGCATAGAGGCTGGGGCTTTTTCATGCAAGAGCCAAGAGGCCAATGGTTGGGGCTGCTTTAATGGCATTTATGCACATGGCAATAGGAAAAGTTAAGGTTTTGGCACCTTCACGTCTGTCTTTCCATTCCTTACAGAGGTAGTTCTGGCTTGTCCTCTATATGAGTCTCATAGTATAATGATGCTTACTTAGTCATATCATCAATAAGATATCCATACTGTGATAGTTACTCACACAAAATGACACATTACTCTGTGACTGCTGGGCTCTGATCTAGCTTGCAGGTTCATCCTTGTTAGCACCATTCTTTGCAGCAGCATCTCCCACTGGAAACGATAACATATTGGGCCCCTCATATCTTGGAGCACGTTCATTTATCAATGGGTTCCTTCCCTTCACAAGGAATATGGAACAACTTAGAAGCACCAGATGCCTTGGGACAGAAGAAGCACGGCTCTGGTCAACATTCATAATAATAGATGGCCAATTACATTGTTCCTTTCACTAACAAAGTGTAACATATCTCATATGTTCCTTTAAATAATTCTAGGAAATGGGTATTATGTTCCCATTTTACCAATGAAGAATCTAAGCTCCCTAGAGAAAAATAAAAGGCTTGGCTTGCCCAAGGTCCCAGAGCCATCTCACTCCAAACCCTGTTCTCTTTCCATTGTACTCCTGGCTTCTCCTACCAGTAGTCTCTGATCTCTTAGACTTGTTCTGGCATAAGCTCCAGCTTTTTCTGTGATTCCAAGCTAAACTATTTATTACCTTTTCTGCAGCTTCTCTATCTTTTTAGTCTTGGAAATGTTCCATAGAATTAGCAGGAAGGAGTTTATTTCTCTCAGACCCTGAGATTTTTCTGTGACTTCCCATGCTGACCATGGAGCTCCATTCATCTCTCTTAGCTAGAGCTCCTGCTGGTCTCTGCCTTTATTTTTCCCACTGTCAAGTTTACCCTTGATCTGAACCTTAGACCCTTGTCCTTTTCCTCCAAATCTGTTCAATATTTCTCAAGGTCCTTCCTGTCAGTCTTGCCTCTGTGATAGACTAAGGCTCCCCCTCCTATCAGGTAGGCTCAGTTTCCTGCATGTATTTATTCGTTCATTCACTTACTCATCAAGCATTTCCTGTATGGCAATGTCAACCACTGTGTTTAAGGACTGGGGGCTCTGAGATGTTAAAACATGGTTGAGGAAACCGTAAAGAATCAGGAGCCTTTATGGTTCAATTTGGTAATGATTGTTAAGGCATAAACAAACGTTTTTGTGGGAGCAGAGGAGGAGGGACATGTGATCCAGATTTGGCAGAGGGCAGGGAGTTGTCAGAGAAGTTTTCTTGGAAGAGAGCCTGATGTCTGAACTGAGTCCTAAAGGATGGGTTGAAATTGGCTTAGAGCGAGTGGTGGTGGTGGTGGTGGTTGGGGGGAATTGTGGGGAGAGCAGAGTGCCAGTTAGAAAGATCTGCTTATATAAGGACCCAGAGCATCAAGTTTAGGGGATTGCAAGCACTTTGACCTGATTGGAGTAGAGATTGTAAGGATGGTGAGGATTAAGCAAGAGAAGTAGTCTGGAACCAGATTGTACAGGACTCTTTATTTCATTCTAAAGGTGATGAAGGGTCACAGAAAGATCTTAAGTAGAAGAGTGACTTGTTAAGCATAGCATTTTAGAAAGATAGATATGGTGGCGGGGGAAGAATGGATCGGAGAGAGAGAGAAGAGGTGAGTCAGAAGACTGTGGCAGTAACTGAGGCCTGAGCTGATGAGAACTTGAACTGAGGTTAGGGCAGCAATAATGGACAGACTGAGTGAATGGATTCAGAATATACGGAAGGTAGAATTTTGGAGCTACTAACTCGTTAGCTGTCCATGCAATTGAGAGGACACATGCTGTTTTGTCTCTCCCTTACCTGTGCTACCTTGCCTTCTCCTTTATGCGGTCCCTGTTTGCAGTCAGAAGAGAAATCTGTTTGTTTTCCAGTTGGCTCTCTTCCCTTACCCCATTCTCCCTGCAAGGTCCTTCTTCTGGCTAACCCTACCTTTATTATCTGTCTGGTCAGTGTCCAAGGCATTCTTTCTGTTTGCACTTGGAAACAGTGACACTGCAGATTAACCAAGAGGTATCACTCAGGTTTCCTCTGGTAGCCATCATTCCCCCTCTGTCTGGATAGTGCCAGCCTCTTCTAAGAGGCTACCAGGGGGGTGGGCGGGGAGTGAGATACAAGGTGACTTTATTTGCTAAGTTACCACCAAAGGAGGAGAGGACAAGTATTTTGCATTTTTGCATTTTTGGAATAGAAAAATCTTTAAACACAGAAAAGAGCAAGTAACTACTCCCCATCAAGAGAAGAGGAAGCGTGGTGTGGGCAGATTGAGATGCTCCAGGTTGGTGACACTCGGAACTGTCCTCTCCATGGCTGTGCTGACGGGTTTGATCTTTTACGGAATAGAACAGAGCATCAGCCCCAGAAAGGGCCTTGGAGATCATCCGGCTCATCTTCCTTGTTTTGCAGAAGACTCAGATCTCTAGGGGATGGTGTGGTTTGCCCAAGGTCGCGATTAGCTAGTAGCAGAGCTAGGACCAGAACCAAGGCCCTCTACTTCAGCTTTTGTTTCAGTCGCTCCATAAAAGTACATAATTCTTTTTTTCTATTAAAAAAAAACAAACTTTTTTTTTTGACAGTTTGATAGTTTGGAGAATCAGACTTACAGGCTGCTTTAGCAATAAGTGTATATTATTAGATGGTTTCCCACACCCCCCACTTCCAAAGGGACTGGAAATAGCCTGTCTAAGATTGCAGGGTGAGCAAAGGGTAGAGGGGTCTCCAGACTTGGACTCTAGTGCTCTTTCCAGCACAGCCCAAGTCTCACCCAGGGCCCAAGACTCATGGCTCTAAAGACAACGGACAGACTCATTCTTCAAATGCATCACAACCACAGTCAATTTCATAAGATCCAAAAGACATGATTTCCTTCTTTTCTCTTTTTTCCTTGAGTGTTCTTCTTTTTTTTTTTTTTCTTATTTGACAAAAGTGTATGGTGGTGGAAATGACGTCAGTTTAATCAGGCTGCTTGACACAGTACTTTTCCACTGAATTTACTAGGAACTGTGAATTTGTTGTAGCAAACTGCCCTGAAGGCTGCAGTGTCTGATTGGCATGCCAGAAGCATCACTAGCGAACAGCTAAATAGAGGTTGGGGAGAAAACTGGGTCAGGAAACAGGCCTCCTGTACCTGCAGCGGCTGCAGAAGGCGGCGCACAGGCGGCAGGTGGCCACAGCATGGCACTGTCTCCCAGAACCTGGGCCGGCGAGCACCCCGCCCCCCCAAGCTCTGCTCTGCAGCCCCCCCACACACACTTGCCTTTGCAGGTGATCCTTCCTGTGGCCATTTTGCCTTCTGTTTCTCTACGACTGCAAAGCTCTTATATCTGGCAGCTCAGGAATGGCTTTTTCTTAATTAAAAATAAAAAAAAAAGCCAAAGATTGGTTCATAGGAAACATTCATCAGGCACTGGTGTTCCAAGCCGTGGAGCAAGTATTTTGGTTTTCCAGAGCTGGATTTGTCAAGGGGTTTGAGAGTCCTACACAGTGTTGAGGAAAGGTTTGGTCCTGTTGCAGGAAGGGGGACCCCTTCCAGGGCCCGAAACTGGGCTCTTGTGTAACACTCGGAAATGAATTGTCCGAGGAGACACATGTGCTGACAAAGCAAGAGATTTTATTGGGAAAGGGCACCCGGGAGGAGAGCAGGAGGGTAAGGGAACCCAGGAGAACTGCTCTGCCACGTGTCTAGCAGTTTTGGGTTTTATGGTGATGGGATTCGTTTCCGGGTTGTCTTTGGCCAATCATTCTGACTCAGAGTCCTTCCTGGTGGTGCACGCATTGCTCGCCAAGATGGATGCCAGAGAGCAGGCTTCTGGGAGGTGGTCGGACAGGTGGTGTCTCCTTTTGACCTTTCCTGAGCTCTTGTGGTTGGTGGAGGCTTATTAATTCCCTGTTCCTCCCTAGGACCTCCTGTCGTAAAACAACTCATGCAAATGGTTATTATAGTGCCTGGCCAGGGTGGGCGTTTTCAATCAGTGTGCTTCCCCTAACAACTCCACCCTGAGAGACTTCATACTCAAGATATTTCTTGGGAATTGGGGCGGAGGTCTTTTTCTTCTGTAACTTCTTCCTGCTGTGCATGGGGATAGGTCTGCCTAGCAGAGCAGAAGTCTCTCTCTACCTGATCTAAGTCAAGGTATTTTTTTGTCTGAAACCAGCATTCATCTTTGTAATAAGAGCAATTTAGTTTGAAACTGTTGGCTCTTCTCAGAGTATGAGATAGACAGGGGCCAAACAAGAGACCTAACAGGATGGTCATCACTGGTCCCCAGAAACAGGAGGCAACATTTGGGGTGAGGGCTGCAGGGTTTGTGACCTTCTTCTTTTTTTTTTCTTTTTGATTGGTTGGTGGTGAGGCAACAGAGCTGTGCTCCAGGAATCTTGTGTTTAGTCTGAAATTACCATCTTCCGCCTGGGTGGGGGCTCCAGTTCTGTGGAACTCAAGCACATTGTTATGCATATTTCTTTGAGTAGGAACCAGGACCTGTCTCAAGGCTGTACCACCATTTGATTGTTTCTCCTCTGTTTCTGCATCCCCTCCCCTTCCCTGATTAGCAATTGTTTGAACCCACCCTTTGGAACTCAGGGAAGGTCAAGGAGGCCGAAGGAAGCCTATATCCTACAGACAAGAAATGGAGAACACAGAACAGATTTCTACTGCAGAGTCCCACAGAGTCCTGCTCAGTTTTAATTTAGGGAACTGGGCAACTATGACTGTGATAACTTTCTGTCAAAATGGGGCATAGGACTGCCTCAGCTTGGAGAATAGACACTGAATTGGAAGTATTCCTGAGTTCCAAGTCCTAGATCTGAGCCTTGTATGATTAAAATCTCAATCCCTTGGTCTGCCATTTTGTTGTAACAGACCCAGTTAGAAGTAGCTGGAGGAGGGATAACTGGAATTTTAATAGACAAAATAAATCTCATTTCTTTTTAGAAGAATAAGCCTGAAACCCAGTCTGGACCTGGTACTTCGGGGAGACTTGTAGCCAGGTAGCCAGTTGCCTAGTTTTATAAAAAAGTAAGGTTGCATCGAAAAAGCAAGAGAGTTCCAGAAAAACATCTATTTCTGCTTTATTGACTATGCCAAAGCCTTTGACTGTGTGGATCACAATAGACTGTGGAAAGTTCTGAAAGAGATGGGAATACCAGACCACCCTGACCTGCCTCTTGAGGAACCTGTATGCAGGTCAGGAAGCAACAGTTAGAACTGGACATGGAACAACAGACTGGTTCCAAATAGGAAAAGGAGTATGTCAAGGCTGTATAGTGTCACCCTGCTTATTTAACTTATAGGCAGAGTACATCATGAGAAAGACTGGACTGGAAGAAGCACAAGCTGGAATCAAGATTGCCGGGAGAAATACCAATAACCTCAGATATGCAGATGACACCACTCTTATGGCAGAAAGTGAAGAGGAACCAAAAAGCCTCTTGATGAAAGTGAAAGAGGAGAGTGAAAAAGTTGGCTTAAAGTTCAACATTCAGAAAACTAAGATCATGGCATCTAGTCCCATCACTTCATAGGAAATAGATGGGGAAACAGTGGAAACAATGTTAGACTTTATTTTTGGGGGCCTCCAAAATCACTGCAGATGGTGATTGCAGCTATGAAATTAAAAGACACTTACTTCTTGGAAGGAAAGTTATGACCAACTTAGATGAGCAGGGAGGCCTGGCATGCTGTGATTCATGGGGTCACAAAGAGTTGGACACGACTGAGCGACTGAACTGAACTGAACTGAGATAGCATATTCAAAAGCAGAGACATTACTTTGCCAACAAAGGTCCGTCTAGTCAAGGCTGTGTTTTTTCCTGTGCTCATGTATGGATGTGAGAGTTGGACTGTGAAGAAAGCTGAGTGCCAAAGAATTGATGCTTTTGAACTGTGGTGTTGGAGAAGACTCTTGAGAGTCCCTTGGACTGCAAGGAGATCCAACCAGTCCATCCTAAAGGAGATTGGTCCTGGGTGTTCATTGGAAGGACTGATGTTGAGGCTGAAACTCCAGTACTTTGGCCACCTCATGCGAAGAGTTGACTCATTGGAAAAGACCCTGATGCTAGGAGGGATTGGGGGCAGGAGGAGAAGGGGACGACCGAGGATGAGATGGTTGGATGGCATTACAGACTCAATGGACGTGAGTCTGAGTGAACTCTGGGAGATGGTGATGGACAGGGAGGCCTGGTGTGCTGCGATTTATGGGGTCACAAAGAGTCAGACATGACTGAGCGACTGAACTGAACTGAACTGAATAGAAAAAAGCTCAAATTTATGGCCAGAGTCAGAGGAAGCATTATTAATTGGCCCGGTGAGGGGATCCCATCTAGTAATATCACAGTGACCTGAATATGACTATAATTTTTTAAGTAAATTTTTTCAGGGCCAACCAGTTAGAGTCTGGTAGTAGAGAAATTTAGTGAGGTAACCCAGAACTAGACATAGGTAATTGGCACAAACCCAACAATTGGGTTGATTTCTAAAACTAGCACAGGATCAGGCCTATGATAGAAAAGCATTTGATTCATATGCAAAGGTCCAAGAAGTCAAGTAAACATTATAAATGATCGTAAGAATCAGGTCCAGCATCTTGGGCAAGCTGTCTACCTCTGATGTCGTCGTTTTCTCATCCTGGTGTAGTGTAGTTTCTCCTGATAAAAAAGTCCTTCCATCCAGGTTGGAGACAGTCCCTTAAATTATGTCTTTTTCCAGTCCTGGTTGCAGGTCATGAAGCATCTGATCTTCATCCAAAGATTGATTACTGAGATAAGCTTCAGAAACAAACTTAGGGTGTTCTTTAAGAATTCAATTAAATTTTACATTAATATCACATAACAGCAAAGAACTATCTAAGAAATGAGTCTTATTACCTCCATTGGTAGACCTCTATTAACAAACTGGGATTTAACATTTATTGAAACATCTTTTTCTCCTTAAAATTTCCCTCATTTTTATCAAATATAACCAAATTAAGGCTAGCTTGTTTGCAAAATAAGTCTGTTCTCACTAATTTTGGTATGATGATTTATATAAACATAATTGATCATAGACTTTTTATTTTGCTAAAACCTTTATAGACTCTCAGACTGAACTTTTAAAATAAAACAAGACTAGGAAACTCACACCAAAGGCTTATCACAGATTTTGCCTAACAAATCTAGGTGAATTCTTTCCTTTTTAAGGCCTCAGAAATTCCTTGAGATTTTTGTACCTGTTAGTAAGATAACCTTCCTAACTCATTGATAAACTTACTGGAAACCTAAGAGTTTCAAATTTCTGGAGAAGTCATATAAAGAGAAAATATAATTGTTTTGTTTATAATATATAGTTTTACCAAATTATTTTCATAATTAGTTTGAGAGGAAGGTTTTCCCTACTCCTGGGAAACTCAACATTCAAACCTGTAATTTTTCAGATAGAAACCATAAAAGTTATAAGCATATTCGCTGGTTCATTCAGTCTTTTGTTAACTTTTGGAAGTCATCAGGTTTTTCATGAGAATACCAGGACATATCAAAATGTTAAGAACTCCATATAATTTCTAGGATATCTGTATTAGTAATTTTACCATACATTATAACATGAGTGGGTTTAATTACTCATGTAATTTAACTAACCAATTAAACACAGTTTAATATCTTTCTTTGGGATGTTTAAGGGGCCCTCTGAAGCACCCCAAAGTTAGCTAGAGGTCAAAGGAACTTCAAAAGAATTTGATTTAGGAAGTTTTGTCGAAAAGATCAATGAAAAGCATTTAGAACATTTGGTCAGATTTAGTCACTGTTGATGGGTGTATCATTTAGCTTGTTGATATGTCATAATGAGCGTAAATACCAAGGCTCAAGGTCTAGGGAAAGTCAGCTCCTGCCATCTTGGACCTAGTTGGCTCTAACCAGTTTTTTTTTATGGCTGTGTCATTTTTAACAAAATCCATTTATCTAACTAATTGTAATCCAACTTTAGAAAATCCTGATCATGCATAACTCTTTTTAGTATTTTTTCATACCTTTTTTTTTTTAACTGAAAACACACTTTATACTTTCCTTTAGCAACCCAGAACTAACTTTTATATTAGCATTTTATAGATTGGTGAGCATAAATACCAGTGATAATTTCTAAGACCCTTGCTTTCTTAGAACGTGTTAGGATGGCACCAAACATTATTCATTTATAGTCCCAAATTTCTTTAGTTTCTCTGTAAAAGGAAATTAGTGTTCAGCAGTAAATGTTTTAAAATCTTATTTTATTTGGGAGTGAGCTAACTATTTAATAGACTTTCAACACTTAGCACACTTAGCACAACCCTTAGAAATTTAAGTTACACCAATCTGGATACACCAATAGTTACACTATTTTAGACAAATATTTCTAAAAAGTAATTACTCTTAATAGAGTTTATATAAAAGCTCATATCTCATTTACATTTTTTAGAAGTTTCTTCACTCGAGGTAATTTCCTTGTTGACAAACTTGTAACATATATATTTAACTTATATTAACCTAGGTACAATGAAAATATTTTACTTAATGTTAATTACTCTAGCACAATGTCTATATTAGGTAGGTCAACAGACAAACATTAATCAGTTCAGTTCAGTCGCTCACTCATGTCCGACTCTTTGCGACCTCATGAACTGCAGCACACCAGGCTTCCCTGTCCATCACCAACTCCCGGAGTTCACTCAAACTCACGTCCATCGAGTCAGTGATGCCATCCAGCCATCTCATCCTCGGTCGTCCTCTTCTCCTCCTGCCCCCAATCCCTCCCAGCATCAGGATCTTTTCCAATGAGTCAACTCTTCGCATGAAGTGGCCAAAGTACTGGAGTTTCAGCTTTAGCATCAGTCCTTCCAATGAACACCCAGGACTAATCTCCTTTAGGATGGACTGGTTGGCCCTCCTTGTGGTTGGCCCTCCTTGCAGTCCAAGGGACTCTCAAGAGTCTTCTCCAACACCACAGTTCAAAAGCATCAATTCTTTGGCACTCAGCTTTCTTCACAGTCCAACTCTCACATCCATACATGACCACTGGAAAAACCATAGCCTTGACTAGATGGACCTTTGTTGGCAAAGTAATGTCTGCTTTTTAATATGCTATCTAGGTTGGTCATAACTTTCCTTCCAAGGAGTAAGTGTCTTTTAATTTCATGGCTGCAGTCACCATCTGCAGTGATTTTTGGAGTCCCCCAAAATAAAGTCTGACACTATTTCCACTGTTTCCCTATCTATTTCCCATGAAGTGATGGGACCGGATGCCATGATCTTCATTTTCTGAATGTTGAGCTTTAAACCAACTTTTTCACTCTCCTCTTTCACTTTTATCAAGAGGCTTTTTAGTTCCTCTTCACTTTCTGCCATAAGGGTGGTGTCATCTGCATATCTGAGGTTATTGTTATTTCTCCCGGCAATCTTGATTCCAGCTTGTGCTTCTTCCAGCCCAGCGTTTCTCATGATGTACTCTGCCTATAAGTTAAATAAGCAGGGTGACACTATACAGCCTTGACATACTCCTTTTCCTATTGGAACCAGTCTGTTGTTCCATGTCCAGTTTTAACTGTTGCTTCCTGACCAACATTAGTATCAGGTATTTAATACTGAATATTTCCCAGTTCACATGAACCTGGAATTTATTGTTTAATTTAGATTTATTTGATTTGTAATTGCTTACCTTTTTATAAGCCAATTAATAGAGCTTATTTACAAATTAACCTCAAAAATATTACCCAGAGGCAAAGACATACCAAGACATATTTAGACACAATGCAAGATCTAGCTTCATTTTCTAAGTTTAGTCATGAATTAGCTATTACAATATAAAATTTACTGCTAAGTCACTTCAGTCGTGCTCGACTCTGTGCGACCCCATAGACGGCAGCCCACCAGGCTCCCCCATCCCTGGGATTCTCCAGGCAAGAATACTGGAGTGGGTTGCCATTTCCTTCTCCAAAGTATGAAAGTGAAAAGTGAAAGTGAAGTCGCTCAGTCGTGTCTGACTCTTGGCGAGCCCATGGACTGCAGCCTACCAGGCTCCTCCGTCCATGGGATTTTCCAGGCAAGAGTACTGGAGTGGGGTGCCATTGCCTTCTCCGATAAAATTTACTAGTTTATAAAAAACAGTTGGAATAAATACAAAATTTGATAAATGTTCCTGAGAGCCCTGGTCTCAAGGCACAGGGAAAGAAAATCAAGTTCTAACAAAATGGCGGCAGGTCTAAACCAAATGGTGGCCAGACAAAGCAAAACGGCAGTCAGAAATCACAACACAGAACACAGAGTTAAAACCCACACATATAAACCTGGCAGTCCTCATCAGACACTCCCTTAAATACAAGAATACAGTCTCTCAGAAAACCTCCTATAGAGACCTGGAACTTCAGACCCAAGTACTAACAGAGTAAAGGAAAATATCTTGGGTCTTCAAAGATTTCAAAGGGAGGAAAGGAAGCCAGGTTGAAAGAAGAAGGGGGAGGAGGCGGGAGAGGGGGCAAAAGGGGTGGCCTTACAGACGTCTCCTGCCACGTGCAGATACCCAGGCGTTACGGGCTTTACCCTGGGCCTCCAGAGAAGGGAGGACTGGAACTCGGCCCTACCAGAAATCAGAGCAGACCAGAACCAGAATTCGAGTTCTCTGCCAAGAGGAGGTGATCAGTCTCCAATCCTCAGCTCAGGCTGAGGCCCTTCGACCAGATTCCTGCATCCAGGACCAGGGAACTAGAAAAAAGGGGAAGGATAGGAAGGGCTAAGGAGAGGAAAGAGAGAGGGAAGGGGAGAGAGGTCAATAAAGTCTCTTGTTCTTTACCGGTTGGGACACTCCGGCCAGTTGTCCACGTCAAGAGGAGACCAAAAGGGTCCCAGTTGTGGCCGCTGGGTCTGGTCCATTGGCAGGCAACCTGGCCCCTGAGTACCCCGAGTGGTCAGGATGTCAGTCTGAGCAAAGAAGAGTCCCCGCCAGAATTGCCATTTGTTGCAGGAAGGGGGACCCCTTCCAGGGCTCAAAACTGGGCTCTTGTCTAACACTCAGAAATGAATTGTCCGAGGAGACACATGTGCTGACAAAGCAAGAGATTTTATTGGGAAAGGGCACTCAGGAGGAGAGCAGTAGAGTGAGGAAACCCAGGAGAACTGCGCTGCCACGTGGCTAGCAGTTTTGGGTTTTATGGTGATGGGATTAGTTTTCAGGTTTTCTTTGGCCAATCATTCTGAGTCCTTCCTGGTGGTGCACGCCTTGTTCAGCCAAGATGGATGCCAGAGAGCAGGCTTCTGGGAGGTGGTCTGACAGATGGTGTCTCCTTTTGACCTTTCCTGAACTCTTGTGGTTGGTGGAGGCTTATTAATTCCCTGTTCCTCCCCAGGACCTCCTGTCGTAAAACAGCTCATGCAAATGGTTACTATGGTGCCTGGCCAGGGTGGGCGTTTTCAATCAGTGTGCTTTCCCTAACAGTCCCATTTCCATTTGCCTTTCTCCTGATTTCCCTTCCTTCCTCTCTCACCCTGCACCCCCCCAAAGATTATTGAATTCTTCTCTGAAAGTCTCAGTGCTGAGCACCAAGATAAATCAGGGTCTCTAAAAGGAGATGGGAGTGATTATGCCAGAAGGTTCAGGGGCAAGTTCTTGAAGGCAGTGGCATTCAAGCTAGGCTTTGAGCAATGAATTGGGTCAACATGGCAGGCACTGAGGGGAGGCTGCTGGCTCTGGACTGCCTCGTGGTGACTGGAGACCTCCTCACTCTTCTGGGGCTAGAATCTATCTCAGCATGTAGGAGCTGATAGATCCTCAAGAATCTGTTCTTCTAGGCGCCTTATTTTGTAGATGGACAAATGAAGGCACGAGAGGAAGGGGCTGGAAGATAGGCCAGCTCAGTGCTGTTGTAACCATACTCTGCCCAGTCATGCACTTGGCCTCATTTCTGACAGAGTCCTGAGAACATCCACTCCTCCTTCTGGGTTTCACTCCTATTATTGTTTTTTGATCCCATTATGTGAATTCAGAGATGCTCAGAGGTCTCTACCTATAAATTACCAGTTAGGGGACGGACCTGGGTCCTGCTGGCATTGGACTCCTGGATCACTTGGATCCTTGATGGTTAGGTCCATTCCATTCCTTCCTCAAGCCAAACCAGATCAGGCCAGGACTGCTTTTTCAGAAGGGCTGGTGCCTCCCCAAGAATGCTTGGTAGAAATGGGTCTTGTCTCAGAGCAAGGGCTCAAATTCTCGCAGTCAGAAAAGTTGAGCATGGCAGGAATCCAGGTCATTGAATTTTTATGTTATTCTGTGAGAGAATTTGGCTCATTTAGGCTGAAAATTGTTTTCAATAAAATATACTTAAATGTACTGAAATTTGCTTTAAATACAACTTTTGCCTGACCATTTTTATTCTATACAGCATCTCTTTTTCCCTTTTAAGGCAAAATCAGAGAGTAAGAATAAAACAACCTCTCTAGTAATTTTCCCTGAATCTTTTGGATAGTCTCAATTCAATATGAGGGGTTCTGTCTTTGGATCAAGTACTGATGTTACAGTTGAAATGCAGAAATGTATACTAGTTTTGGATAGATGCACCAAAGTTTGCTGAGCAAATGTACAATCGTACAGGATCTTTCAAAGCCAACCTCAAGGCCAGCTTGTTTTGGAATACAGTTGATATTGATAACTCACATGTCAGGTAGCCTCTGGTGTGAGCTAAGTGGAATGAACAGAAGAATAGGCCCCATTAGAATAGTCATCAGACATTCCAGTTCTGAAGATCAGCCTTTGATGGTCCTGGTAGTTGGATGGCCAGAACAGATCCTGTCCTCCTCAAATCAGAGGTTCTTTTATTTTAGGTCAGAGCAGGTGGTTTTAAATGCCTCTAAATAATTTTCCTGGCTTTAGAAGGTTATATTCACTTGCAAATTAGTAGGCCTAGCATCTAATTGGTATTTGCTGAAAGAAAGGGAGAGAAGGAAGGGAGGGAAGGAAAGAAGAAATGCTTCTTGATACGTGGCAGGTTTCCACCCAGAAGCTGACACATTCATAGAAATTTCCATATATTCTCATTTGAGGGTCATACTAGGACTTGTCACTAGAGTGAACATCATCTGAACATTCATAGAAGTGGTTGGAAGAGACAGAAAAGCTGGAGAGAGATTGTAATTTGAAGTTTGTAAGAACCACCTATCTTCCCTAACATGGTTACATAAAGGAAGCGAAAGGCAGGAGTCACAGTAGAACGCCCATACAGGCTCAGTGTGGCTTGGCCAGGATCCTCTATAGTCTTTCCTGAGCTTATCCACCCCTGGCCTTGGCCTCATTAGTCAGGGACACTTTAAGAGTGGTCCTTAGTTCTCAGCTGTTTATGCTGGCTGTTGCCAAGGGCAGCTTGGAGGACCCAGACTCTCCTCCTGGAGGACCCCCTCTGCTCCACTGGTTCTGCTGTGACCCATGCTTCCACTTCAAGCCTTGACGATGCTTTTCTGTTTCTTGGAGCCCTCATTCGCCCTCTCTAAGGAACACAGAGTACGAGACACACAACCAAGATAAGGTCTAATGCAGGGGGTTCTCATATTTTCTCCTCTTCCCTCTGAAACTTCCCTGAATGTACCCCACCCTCTGGCCCCAGATGCCCACTGTCTGTTCTGGGCATGGAACAGATATGGGCTGGCTGCTCTGGTGCTTTCTGCTCATGCCTTCAAAGCCTGTAAAGATGAGGTGGAGGAGGGATTGTTCACTGCTGATGGCTGTTGTCTTCTTAAAGATCATCAGTATAGAGGGCATAGAGGTTCCCCTTTTTTCTCTCTCCATGGCTGACCTCTTGCCTACTTTGGTGACTCCCTAATTCTGGGGCCAGTTAGAAAGGTCAGGCAGCTTCAGTATGCCCTGTCCTCTCTTTCATATCTATCTATTCAGTGATCAAATAATGGGACCTTCCTGGTGGTCTAGTGGTTGAGACTTTGCCTTCCAGCGCAAGGTATGGGTTCCATCCCTGGACTAGGAGCTAAGATCCCATATACCTCATGGCCAAAAGACCAAAACAGAAGCAACATTGTAACAAATTCAATAAAGACCTTTAAAAAATTATAAAATCCTGTGATTTCACCTCTGCGGTGTCCTTCAAATCTACCCCTATCTTCTCATTTCTCTTGTCACATGTTGTTGTTGCTCAGTTGCTCAGTCATGTCCGACTCTGCGACCCCATGAACTGCAGCACACCCGGGTTCCCTGTCCCTCACAATCTCCTGGAGCTTGCTCAGATTCATGTCCATTGAGTCGGTGATGCCATCCAACCATCCCATCTTCTGTTGCCCCCTTCTCCTCTTGCCCTCAATCTTTCCCAGCATCAGGGTCTTTTCCAAGGAGTCAGCTCTTGTCACATGAACAATTGCAAATAAGCTTCTCTTCTCAAACCTCTTCTCTGGAAACCTCTGCCCTAGTTGCAGTTTTTACAATGTCAGCTTCCGCTGCTTGCTTCCAAGGCCCCTCATCATTTACTTGTTTGCATCTCAGGCTCTTATATTAAATGTTTGTTAAACATTCTACGATCCATCCAGAGCAACCTTGTCAGAACAGAGTGGGGAGAAAAGCAAATATCTATCTTCTCTCTTGTCATTTCTCTCAGATGAATGAACTAAATATTTTTATTGCCTTGAAGATTATTATCTTTTGTCCCTGGGCCAGCTTTAATATTCTTGCTGTACCTTCTCGTGACTGGGGCCCGACAGCTGGAACCTCTACCCCCACTCTGAACTGTGCTCTTGCCAGGTTCCTCAGCATCTCTGTACCATGTGCGCTTCTGCAGTGAGTCACTGCCCAGGGCTTCAGAGAGACTGGAGTCTGACCTGTGTGGTTTAGATTAAGTACCAGATCATAGATCTCTGAACTGAGAGACCTCCTGAAATCTTCTGGTCCTTTCTGGCACATGAGATACTGCTATTGCATTTTAACAAATAAAACACCTGAGAGCCAAAGAATTTAAATGACTAAGCCATGGTCACCCAGCTCATAAATTTTAAACTCTAGTGCCAGACTGGACTTTAGGCTCTAAATGTACTTTATCCTCTCTGGGTAATCCAGCTCTCTATTTAGAGAAGGCATTAAATCTCTGAATTTCTCTCTGCATGTGAAACAATATGGGACCCTGTTTTTGCAGTCCTGTGTCTTGTCAGTGTAAGGAAGGAAAGCATCCTAGACGTGACCTCCTCCCAGACAGGTGATGGCTGGTGGACAGGCAGACATGCGCTGCATTCCCTGTTCCCTGTTCCCCAGAGAGCTCAGGGGGTTGGCCTGTGGGACCCTTTGTCCTACCTGCTTCTTCTTCAGGGAATCCGTGTCAGCCCTCATGTACCAAAGGAGGATTTTGTTTCTACAGTGGTTTCTCAGTCCCTCAGGACCACTAAGCACTGCTTCTTCATTTCCACCTGTGTTGCACCTCAAACCAAAAGAGCACATTTGTATTCCTCCTGCGTGTGCCCTATGCTCGCCCCACCTCCCGGCTCTCTCTCAGTTCTCTGGTTGTTCTTCTGTTCTCCTCATTGCCGGAGCCCAGAGCCCTCTATGACTTGGCTTGATAGGTGTCCTCCAGTCACTTGCTCTGTCAGCACTCACCAGTCCTGTCATTCCCCCCCTATTCCTGTCTGCTCCCTTGTGGCCAGAATCCCCTCATGGCCAGATAGCTGTCCCTTCTTTCCTGCATCACTACAGCAGCCTCTTCGTGATCTCCTGGTCCTTTGTCCTTCATCGCCTCATGTAGACTGGTACTCTCTAAACACTGCCCCACTTTGGAATCTAAAACTCCCTGAAGCTGTCAGGTTAAGCATTCCAGCTCTTTCATAGTCTAACCTGCCATCTCCATTGTGGGTTGTTCATACCCGTCAGACAGGGCTACTCATATCTCCTACGTATTTAGTGACTCTGTATCATGTATTTCCTCCATCTCTCTTTCCCTCCTTCACTGAAAAAAAATATAATAACATTTCTTTGCAAACTATGAAGCATGCAGGGTTTTATTGGTTCAACAAATCCTGCTGTGTTAAAGAGAGAAATGGGTTTTAGATTTGATGGTTTACCTACTGTGTGCTGGTAATTTGCGTGTATTACCTGATATAATTCTCTCGATATTCCTGTGAGTTGGGTTGGATTATGTTCATGTTACAGATGTGGAAACTGAGGCCATGAGGGGAAAAGCATGTTCTCTTCTGCTATGCCATGGACTGGGTGCTAGAGGTGGGTAAGAACTAAAAAGTCTCTAGGCTGGTGTGGAATAAAATTCCTGTTGTCCAAGGACTACAGAAGTGGTGCTGCAGAGATTCTGAGAATGGTGAATTTCTCCTAGCAGGAGAATTAGGGAAGACTTCATGGAGGAGGTAGATTTCTACTGAGCAGGAAGGATGGGCAGTAGTATTTGACAGGAAGATGTAGGAAACTAGGCCAAGAAAAGAGGGACTAGCATAGACAGAGTCACAGAGAGGGAAACGCCTTTGGTGTCAGCAGAGATCATCAATGAGTAGTCCACTTTGGTTGAAACACAGAGTTCTTATAGGGGACAACGTAGTGGGAAGTGAGGCTACAAAGATAAGCTGTAGCCTGTTCACAGATAAACTTCAATGTCTGGTTAAAAGATTTACAGTCTGGGGAATTCCCTGGTGGTCCAGTGGTTAAGACGTGGTGCTTTCACTGCCATGACCAGGGTTCAATCTCTGTTGGAGAACTAAGATCCCACAAGCTATGCAGCCGGAAAAAAAAAAAAAAAAAACCCACAAAAAGATTTATGGCCTGGTCTATAGGTGCAGGGGAGCCATTAGCACATTTTGAGCAAGTGAGTTGTTAGAGCTGAGATTTAGAAAGCTTACCTTGGGCACCCAATAAATTAGAAGAGGAAACAGGAAATAATTAGCAGCTATTGCAACTGTCCAGTGCAACTTGTTCTGAGGCCTGAAATATCACAGTGGCCATGGGATGGAGAAAAAGGGCAATATGAGAGCAGAACCTGGGAGACAGAATTACAGAACTTGGTGAGTGGCTGGGCTTGGGGTGTGAAAGAACTCAGAGACGATTCCAAGGTGACTGCAGAGATGATGATGGCAATGCCTAACGGAGAGAGGAGAGTCAGAAGGGGAAACAGGTTTGGGGGTGGGAAGGGCTCCTTTGGTGGTAGATGATTTGTTCCGTTTGTGCAGGTGGAATTTCAGGTGCTGGTGGGTAGCCTAAATCATGTCTGTGTTCAGTGCTCTTCACCACTGCTATCCCCCTCCCTTCTGTCCTTCCTCTTTGTTAAGCAAACGTTTGGTTGTCTTTTACAGTCCAGCTGAACGTCGCCCTCTGGCGACCTTTGTTTGTCTCTGAACCTCTGATGTACTGGCCATGCCACTGGATATTGCCTGAGTCCAGTCTCCCCAGCGCATGCCCTCAGACACAAATATATACTTGACACATGTGAGATGAATGTCTGGTGATTATAACGGACATTATCACAACTGAAGTTCATGTTTGTATGAAAGTTTATAGGAGCACTTAGAATGGTCAGAAATGTATTGTCATTTTCTCCCAGTCCCTCCAGGTAAAATCCATGAGCCACTGACCCTCGATACGCTGAAAAGGTTATTAGGGAATAAATGGCAACTTTTAGTTTAATAATAAGCACAGTTGAAGGCATTCAGTTCAGTTCAGTCGCTCAGTCATGCCCAACTCTTTGCGACCCCATGAATCGCAGCCTGCCAGGCCTCCTGTCCATCACCAACTCCCGGAGTTCACCCCGACCCATGTCCATTGAGTCCGTGATGCCATCCAGCCGTCTCATCCTCGGTCGTCCCCTTCTCCTCCTGCCCCCAATCCCTCCTAGCATCAGAGTCTTTTCCAGTGAGTCAACTCTTCTCATGAGGTGGCCAAAATATTAGAGTTTCAGCTTCAACATCAGTCCTTCCGATGAATACCCAGGGCTGATCTCCTTTAGGATGGACTGGTTGGATTTCCTTGCAGTCCAAGGGCCTCTCAAGAGTCTTCTCCAACACCACAGCTCAAAAGCATCAATTCTTCGGCACTCAGCCTTCTTCACAGTCCAACTCTCACATCCATACATGACTAATGGAACAACCATAGCCTTGACTAGACGGACCTTTGTTGGCAAAGTAATGTCTCTGCTTTTGAATATGCTATCTAGGTTGGTCATAACTTTCCTTTCAAGGAGTAAGCGTCTTTTAATTTCATGGCGGCAGTCACCATCTGCAGTGATTTTGGAGCCTAAAAAATCAAATGAGAGAGTTGGAATGATTTTTAGTTGGTTTAAGTAGATAGACTGTAGAATGGTTAAAGTAAAAAGTATATTTCAGGTGACATCCTGAGATTGATGTTTTGTGTGTATTAAAAAAAAAGACTCTTAGCATTGTACTTGGCACATAGTGCTCAATAAAGCTGGACTGTGTTATTACTGATAGAAAATTTGAAACTGTAAATAGAAAAAAAAGCCATTTTTTAAGGATAAAACCAACATTTGATTAATATGGAAATATATGCAATGCTTTTAAAATTGATTTATTTATCTTAATTGGAAGATAATTTCTTTACAATATTGTGGTGGTTTCTGCCATATATTGACACAAATCACTCACGGGTGCTCATGTGTACCCCCAACCTGAACTCTGTTCCCACCTCCCTCCTCACCCTATCCCTCTGGGTTGTCCCAGAGCACTGGCTTTGAGTGCCCTGCTTCATGCATCGAACTTGCACTGGTCATCTGTTTTGCGTATGTAATACAGATGTTTCAATGCTATTCTCTCAAATCATCCCACCCTCGCCTTCTCCCACAGAGTCCAAAAGTCTATTCTTTACTTCTGTATCTCTTTTGCTGTCTTGCATATAGGATCGTCGTTACCATTTTTCTAAATTCTATAGGTATGTGTTAATATACTGTACTGGTGTTTCTCTTTCTAATTTACTTCACTCTGTATAATAGGCTCCAGTTTCATCCATCTCATTAGAACTGACTCAAATCCATTCTTCTTTATAACTCAGTAATACTCCATCGTGTATATGTACCTCAAATTCCTTATCCATCGTCGCCGATGGACATCTTGGTTGCTTCCATGTCCTGGCTATTGTAAACAGTTCTGCGATGAACACTGGGGTACATGAGTCTCTCTTAGTTCTGGCTTCCTCAGTTTGTATGCCCAGCAGTGGGATTGCTGGGTCATATGGCAGTTTTATTTCTGTTTTTTTTAAAGGAATCTCTGCACTGTTCTCCATAGTGGCTGTACCAGTTTGCATTCCCACCAACAGTGTAAGAGGGTTCCCCTTTCTTCACACCCTCTCCAGCTTTATTGTTTGTGGACTTTTTGATGGCAGCCATGCTGACCAGTGTGAGATGATACCTCATTGTGTTTTTGATTTGCATTTCTCTAATAATGAGTGATGTTGAGCATCTTTTCATGTGTTTATTAGCCATCTGTATGTCTTCTTTGGAGAAATGTCTGTTTAGTTCTTTGGCCCATTTTTTGATTGGGTTGTTCGTTTTTCTGGTATTGAGCTGCTTGTATACTTTGGAGATTAATTCTTTATCAGTTGTTTTGTTTGCTATTATTTTCTCTCATTCTGAAGACTGCCTTTTCACCTTGCTTAAGCTTTCTTCATTGTGCAAAAGCTTTTAAGTTTAATTAGGTCTCCTTTGTTTATTTTTGTTTTTATTTCCATTACTCTGGGAGGTGGGTCATGGAGGATCTTGTGATTTATGTCAGAGAGTGTTCTGCCTATGTTTTCCTCTAAGAGTTTTATAGTTCTGGTCTTACGTTTAGGTCTTTAATACATTTTGAGTTTATTTTTGTGTATATACAATGTTTTTAAAGTGCCATTTAGAGGTCTAAAGTCATTGTTGATGAATATAAAGATGTTTTGTTTGCTCATAAAATTATCATGACTGACATATTTGGAGAAAATCAAATTCAAAAAACTAGGAAGAGTTGTTTTTCTCTTCTAAATATTTAGTGAAAATAAAAGGGGTCTGGGGACAAACATTACTTCCTGACCTTTCAACAACTTTCCATCTCCCCTTTCATTTCTCTGGACCATCAGATTTCCAGTGACCAAAGTGAAAAGGGAACTAACGTAAGTATCTACTTTGTCCAAGGTATTAAATACAGGTAACTGAATTCAATCCTGGTGATAGTCCTGTGAGATTATTGCTGTAATTCCAGCTATGCAGATGAGGAACTGGGCTTAGAAAGTCTTAGTAACTTGGCCAAGTTCACAGGACTACCAGGTGCTAGAACCAGAAGTGAGACCTCTTTCACTTCATCTCTTGCAGTAGCTTCCTGACAGGTCCGTGACGGAAGAGCACACGTTCCTCCCCACTGCCGTGCAGCTTTCTTGCTGTGTGAGGCACAGGGCGGGGGGGGCGGGGGGTGTTGGGGGCATTTTATGGTTACAACTTCACATGACAGTTGCTAGAATAAGTAATTCATTCAACAATATTTGACCTCTGTTTTGTTTGAAGGCAGGACCAGAGTCTTGAGTTCCTCAGTCACCACTGCTGCCTGTTACTCATTTAAAATACGTTTAAAAATAGTATTAATATACTGTATTGGTGTTTTTTTTTCTGGCTTACTTCACTCTGTATAATTGGCTCCAGTTTCATCCACCTCATTAGAACTGATTCAAATGTATTCTTTTTAATGGCTGAGTAATACTCCATTGTGTATATGTACCACAGCTTTCTTATCCATTCATCTGCTGATGGACATCTAGGTTGCTTCCATGTCCTGGCTATTATAAACAGTGCCACGATGAACATTGGGGTACAGTGTCTCTTTCAATACAGAGTGAAGTAAGCCAGAAAGAAAAACACCAATACAGTATACTAACACATATATATGGAATTTAGAAAGATGGTAACGATAACTGTGTATGTGAGACAGCAAAAGAGACACAGATGTATAGAACAGTCTTTTGGACTCTGTGGGAGAGGGAGAGGGTGGGATGATTTAGGAGAATGGCATTGAAACACGTATAATATATAAGAAACGAATTGCCAGTCTAGATTCGATGCAGGATATGGGATGCTCGGGGCTGGTGCACTGGGATGACCCAGAGAGATGGTATGGGGAGGGTGGTGGGAGGGGAGTTCAGGATTGGGAACACATGTACACCTGTGGCGGATTCATGTTGATGTATGGCAAAACCAATACAGTATTGTAAAGTAAAATAAAATTTAATTAAATTTAAAAAATAGTGTTAAATTATTGTGAATACTCAGCCCTCCTCGATACATGGGGCACATTGTAAGAGGAACTTGACAAGAGAAGTCTATCTCCATAGTCTTATCTGGAGACTCTAGGGAAGAGTATGCTTCTAAGCTCATTCAGCTTGTTGGCAGATTTCAGTTCCTTGTGGCAACAGGGCTGAGGTCCCATCTCCTTGCTGGTTGTTGGTCTGGGGTTGCTCCACAATTAGATGGTGCCCTCCAGGCCTTGTCTCTCCATCTTTAAAGCCAGCAATGGTGCTGCAGGTCCTTCTGGTGCTTCAAATCTTTCTGACTTCTCCTCCTGTCGTCAGCCACAGAAAACGCTCTGCTTCTAAAGGGTGTGATTCGATTAGACCAGCTGGAGACAGCCCTTCCATTTCTCATAGACTTTCATTTTTAGAATGGCCTTTTGGCTATTAAGCTGTACTTTGACATTTTAACCATTTCTATCCATTGATCCTCATTCTGCCATCTCATTCTGCAGTCTGATTTCCTTTCTCCCTGCCCCATGGCCCTTGTTCCATTCAAGTTTTCTCTTCTCTAGATTGAAAACACTCACAGTGTTCCCTTTATTTTTTACAGACATGTTGTAGCATAGCAGTCAGTGTACACTCAAGTCACACATGCTGTTCTGTGCTCAGTCATATCTGACTCTTTGCAACCCCATAGACTGTAGCCTGCCAGGCTCCTCTGTCCATGGGATTCTCCAGGCAAGATTACTGGAGTGGGTTGCCATGCCGTCCTCCAGGGGAACTTCCTGACTCAGGAATCAAACCTGGGTCTTCCTCATTGCAGGCAGATTCTTTACCAGCTGAGTTATCAGGGAAGCCAGGAATCACACATAATTGGATTTAAATTCAGCTATACCACTTACTGAGATACTGGACAAGTTAACTTCTCTGAACTTTGGTTTCTTTATCTATGCATACTTTATAAGATAAATTCAGAGATTAAATGAGCTAATGTGTGCAAAGCTCTTAATCACTTTCTCATGTCACATTACATATAACTAGTAGTCATGTATGGATGTGAGAGTTGGACTGTAAAGAAGGCTGAGTGCCGAAGAATTGATGCTTTTGAACTGTGGTGTTGGAGAAGACTCTTGAGAGTCCCTTGGACTGCAAGGAGATCTAACCAGTCCATTCTGAAGGAGATCAACCCTGGGATTTCTTTGGAAGGAATGATGCTGAAGCTGAAGCTCCAGTACTTTAGCCACCTCATGCGAAGAGTTGACTCATTGGAAAAGACTGTGATGCTGGGAGCGATTGGGGGCATGAGGAGAAGGGGACAACCGAGGATGAGATGGCTGGATGGTGTCACTGACTCGATGGACGTGAGTCTGAGTGAACTCCGGGAGTTGGTGATGGACAGGGAGGCCTGGTGTGCTGCAATTCATGGGGTCGCAAAGAGTTGGACACGACTGAGCGACTGAACTGAACTGAATATATGTTAGCCACTATTATTCTTTCTATATTGTTAATCTTTTCCTATTTTGTTCTTTTTTATTTCTGGATGTGATTTATTTTGGCAATGACATTAATAAAACATGCTGCCTGTATTACACGAGTGTCTTAAAAAAAATTCAAAGTTCTATATCCAAAAATATCCTTTTTATAAAATTTATCCCAAGGAAATAATCAGTTCTAGGCAAAGATTTTTGTTCAAGAATGTTTTTCTTTTATTTTTTTTAAGAATATTTTTCATAACAAAATTTATAATGGTGAAATATTGAAAGCAATCTAGGTAACTAAGAATAGGGAAATAATGAAATTAGAGTACATTTGTTTGATGCTATAAAGCCATAAAAATCACATTTTTAATGAAAGTAATGACATGAGAAATATAGCATTGTTTATTTCAAAAGTCATAATATAAAACAGAATATATAGCATGACCCTAACTGTGTTTCTGAAATTATGTCTATTTTATTCACACATAGACAAATATTGTTAGGGAAAAGAAAGACTGAAAGGAAATCTGCTATGTGTTAATAATGAGTGGTGGGATTATAGGTGTTCTTTATTTTCCTTATTATATTTTTTTGTAATAACTGTGTGTTACTTTTATAATCTGAAAAAAATTAATAAATTTTATTTTAAAATTACTTTAAGTAGGGAGCCCAGAATAATACCTGTTAGTCCACAACTTTGTTTGGAACTAGAAAAGTTGCAGAGTCACATCAGTACATCGAGAGCACCTCTGATGATCACTCAGCTGGGAACTGGCCTGAAGGCAGTGGGATTCTAGCAGGCCCCCCCTGGGGTCAGGATGGCAGCTCTCATTAGACTGCTGACTAGTGGGACTGCCACCCCATAAGGACACATGTCGGGCTGGGTCACATGGCACAGTCAGCTGCTGCTGACGCAATGTCACTCTTGGCGCTGCGTTCAGTGTTATACCGCACTCCTTGTTATGATAAGTTCTGACATCTCTGTCACATCTTATCTGCATTCTTGGCTTTGTAATCCCAGAAAGAATAAAGTTTTTGGATCTGAACCTCTAGCTCTGTTTTGTTCTAATCAGAAAAGCAAATTGATCCTTAGTGTGAGGAACTCCAGGGCACCAGAGGGGCCTCTTGTTCAAGAGCCATATTCAGGTGGTCCTGCCCCATGCCTGGCAATGGCCAGCCAAGCTCTGCTGTATAGTTGCAGCAAAGGCAAAAAAAATTCTCAGGTCTTGTGCACAAACAGCTCAGAATCAGCCTGTATGCTTGTTTTTGTTGTTCTGTTGCAGAGAACAGAACTGAGAGAGGGTAGGGTTGTGCTGTCTCCATCCACACACTAGGAGTTCACTTTCTAAAATTGTTCCCATCCAGGGGCTTTTCCTCAGACCTTGTGGGATCTAGCTGTCATTGTCCTGAGAGGCCATTCTGTTTATCCAGTGACTTAAAATCTCAATATCTGAAGGATCATCTAGTCTCTGAATTCAACCATTACTTAGAGTTCAAAGCATTTATGAGACCATGGTAAGACCTTAGGAAATTCAGATAAATTCTGTGTCATTCATCTAACATTTCCTAATATCTACCCTGAATGTCAGATTCTGAACCAAAAGCTGGGGGAGGTACACAGATAAATGACTTCAACTTGGCAAACATTTGTTTAGGACCTACTATCTTCAGGACACTGTGCAAGGCACTGAGGAAACAGATTAATGAGACACAACCCTTATGCTTAAGGAGGTTACAACTTAAAAAGTCTGGGAAGAGAGACATGGGAACCACTTAATAATAAGTGGAATGAGTGCTACTTCTATAGCAGAGCCCAGAGGAGGGAGTAATTACTTCTGAACTGGCCTGGCTACTTAATAGCTATGTGCTTTTATTCAAGGTATTTAACCATTCCATTCCTCAGGTAATGTATCAAATGAAGATATAATGAGTTAATTCCCATGAAGTGTCTACATGGGATTTAGCAGTCATAGATGTTAGCAGTCCTTTCCCTTCTCCTCTTCTGCCATCTCCCTCCTTCCCAAGAATGAATGGTGAGGGTTACCCCAAACCAAGGGGACAGCATGACCTGGGTGTGATGAGGAGTAGGGAGATACAATGTCTGGGATCTGATGAGGCTGGCATGCAAGTATCTGTGGATAATTCACCTGGGAGAGAGGCCAGAGAACCACTCTAGGTCTAGACCATGGAGGATTTTAATGCCAGACAAGGAGTGTGGGTTTGGGTGACAGGGAGATAGCTGATCCATGTGTACTTTCAGAAGAACATCTTGGCAGAGTAGGGAGAGGCTGAGGAGAGGGATACTACAGAAGCTGCTGCAGAACTCCAGGTAAGAGTTAAGGCCAGAACTAAGACCATTTCTCTGACTCCCTTAGTGTAGTGGGGCCTGTGGTTTTCTTGTTGTGGAAACATTGGTTTGAGTGGCAGTTTATCCCATGTAGCCCATCAGTTTTAATTTTCTGAGATTATGTTCAGTCTCTGACCTCAAGGCTGATCCACCCATGCATCCCTGCCCATGTAACTGCGCTCATTGCATTGCCTATAATATGAGCATATACTTGAGACTTCCTGTGTGTGGACAACAGTGGCTTACACAGAGCATCTGTAGAACCTGCTGAAATATGAAATAGTCTTATTGCAGGGGAATCTTTATGAAGAAAAGCCTAATATTTAAAATCACAACAATGAAAATTAATATAAAGACATATTTTCCAAAGGCTTTATAATATAAAAACAGTTGGGATATCACAGGAGATGGAGGTAACATTTATTGAACTATGTCTAAGTATTGAGTTGGCAAAAAAAAATTCATGCAAGTTTTTCCATAACATCTTATAGGAAACCTGCACAAACTTCTTGGCCAACCCATTATCAGGATTGGGGTTGGGTGCTTTGATATACTGATCTTATGGAATCTCTGCAATCCTGTGATGCAGATATTAGGATATACACTGAAGAAATGAAGGATTAAAGGTGAAATCCCTAGGCCCAAGGTCAGGTAATTAAACAAGTATTAAATTTAGGACCAGATTCTTAATCTCCATGAGCCTCAACTTTCTCATCTGTTTTCACTGCTTTTACTTCTTTGATCAGTTCCACTGTATGAAACCAGTGCACTGCCCACAGTCCTGCTACGATCTTCCTTGCCTGGGGTCCCGTGGTCCACCAGGCCACTGCTGTTGAGCCAGGCTCTGAGCTCCCCGGGCTGCTGCCAACCCTCTGAGCCACTTGCCTCACGTGGGCTCCCATCGTCCACTCCCCTGCTTAGCCACCTTCCTTCCTTCAGCTTTTGAGCTGAATGATTCAGGAAGGAAGGCTATGCTTTTTGCTTTGTGTGTGTGTGTGCTCAGTCGCTCAGTCGTGTCCGACACTTTGCAACCCCATGGACTATAGCCCAACCAGGCTTCTCTGTCCATGGGATTCCCCAGGCAAGAATACTCGAGTGAGTTGCCATTTCCTCCTCCAGGGGATCTTCTCAACCCAGGAATTGAACCCGTGTCTCCTGGATTGGCAATTGGATTCATTATCATCGAGCCACCTGGGAAGCCTACTTTTTACTTTACTTTTCTCTTTTTCTTATTTGTTTGTTTTGATTGAAGTATAACTTAAACACAGTAAAATATGCAGATCTTAAGTGTTCAACTCAATGAAACTTTACATTTGTAAATACCTATGTAATCACCCAAATTAGGCACCTCAGCACCTCAGCAAAGCATCCCTCTTGACCTTTCTCAGATACACCTACCCCAAGATTACCACTGCTCTACACTTCCACCACAGATTAGTTTTGCTTATTTACATTTTTTAACTTTTTATTTTGAAATATCAAATTTATAGAAAAGTTGCAAGAATAAAGAATTCTCCAAATCCTTTACCCAGACACAGCATGTTTTAACATTTTACCACATTTGTGTGCATTTATGTGTGTGTGTCTCTCTCTCTTTTCTAAAAACTTAACATTGATAGAACACTGTTGTCTAATCTACAGAGCATCTTCATATTTCTCCAGTTGTCTCAATGACATCTTTTATGACAATTTTTCACTTTGATGTAGGATCCAATCCAGGATTATATATTGCATTTAGCTGTCACGTCTTTTTGCTTTCTTTAATCTGGAATAGCTTTTCTTATCTTTTATGATATTGATTTTTTTTAAGAGCACAGGACAGTTGTTTTGTATAATGACCCTCAATTTGGTTCTATCTGATTTTTCCTCATGATTTGATTTCATTAGGCACTTCAGCAGGAATATTAAATAAGTGACATTTCTTTAATGTATCACATGAAGAGGCAACTGATATTGATTTATGCCATTGTCAGTGATGCTAACTTAGATCACTTGGGTGAGGTGACGTCTGCCTCCTTTACTAAAAGCTACCATTTCTCCTTTCTTCGTAATTGAGAAGTAATCTGTGAAGAGATACTATGTGAGTCAGTGAAGTGAGACTATGTAAATATCCTGTTCCTCTTCATACTTTGGCCCAATAGTTTTAACACCTACTAATGTTTCTTGCCTGAATTCAGCATTATATTGCAAAAAATTATTTTCTTGATAAAAAAATAATTATTACTTTTGCATTTATAATTTTCTACACTTTACTGTAAGGGAGAGCTTTCCTTGCTCCCTTATTTATTTATTATTCATGAGTATAGTATATACTTAGGATTTTTTCTTGTATTTAATGAGCTATAATATATTATCATTATTCATTTTGATGCCCCAATTTTCCCTGACTTAGCCAGTGGGGGACCTTTCAAGCTTCTGTATCTTTTTGACATATCCCTGTCATTCTTTGATCACTTCTTTTCTTCTTGGCACAAATAGATGTTCCAGGCTCAAATTGTTCTTTCCCAGTCTCAACCCTGGAATCAGCCATTCCTTCAGGGAGCTCTGATTCTTCTTAAAACAGTATTAAAATACCAAAATCGGTGCATCAAATGACCTCATTGCTGCTGGGGTGTCATTGCTTCTAGACAGTTTCATATTGCTTTAACTCAACCTCTGTGTGTGTACATGTAGAAAACTGTGAGTTTGTACTGATAATTCTAACCTTATATCCACAGAGTTCCTCTTGGCCCTCTCTCATTACATATTTGTGTTTTCTTTATCTACAGTGAAAACTCTAGCTCCCAAGAACATTCATATATTTCACATGCACAGTCCTGAAATATATACAAAATACTTTCAGAACTAATACATAAAAAAAAAAGAACTAATACATGTATACTGCTATGGAAAAAAAATGAATCCACTAAGTAGAGTAGGGTATTTTTAACAGTTCTTTTTGTTTTTAAACAGAATTTATTTAGTCAAAGTACTGGGCTTAAAAGTTACTAGGACTGGTTCTTTTTCCCCTCTTCAGAACAATTATATTATTTATTTGAAATAAATTTGCCTGGTTTTGAGCTTCATGTAGATAGTGTCTTACAATATTTACTCTTCTGTGTCTGGTGTCTTTTGTTCACTATTATTCTTGAAGATTTATCCATGTTTTGAATAGTAGTAGGGTTTTTAATCTTCCCAAAGTTATAAAGTATTCTGATTATACTATACTTTATTCATTGTATTGATAAATATTGGGGTAATTTTATGTTTTTATTTATTATAAATAAAGCAGTTGTGAAAATTCTTATACATATCTTTTGATGGAAGTAAGTAATCATTTATTTTGGGTACTTGAGTCTCCTGGTGTGTGTGTCTGTGTGTATTTACCTTTAGCAGATACTGCCAAACAATTTTTCAGTGCAGTTGAGTTTATATTCCTGCCAGCCATGTAAGAGATTTCCAGTTGTTCCACATCCTCATCAGCATTTGGTATTGGCAGTCTTTATAAATTTCAGCCTGTATTGGCTGTTACCTTGGCTTAAAATACAAGGTAGCTCAAAAATCTAGACTTTCTTGCACTGTAAGCAGTAGGATCTAGAAATCTCACATTCCAGTGACTTAGCTACTCTTCTTTAGTTTGCTCCTGTTGCTTCCGACTCTTCTGACTGTAGCTCCTCTTTATATTAACCTTTCTTGTGTCTATTTTTTCCAGTTACCGCTCCAGCTACCAACAAGACGTCTTATACCGTACATTTTTCAGGCAGAATTTTCTCATTAAGCCACTGCACAGACTGTGGCCAATCTCTGCGTTAACCTTCTCTGTACAGGTATCCATTGATAGCCCACTCACACCAATTATACCACAAGTGCACATAGTACCAACATAGCAACTTAGGAGAAAGGAATGTTCTTTGAGTGCACTATGGGAAAAGCAAGCGTTCTGAGTGGCTGGCTGGCTATTTAATTGTGTATATTATATTCTAATTAACTAGACATTTCTCAAGTCCTCTCCTTATCTGGCAGTAAGTAATTGTTGAAAAAAGGAAATGAACTGTTCATAGTGAACGTATGCCAGTTCCAAGTACTTATAGTTTCCTTTCATATGTTCTCCAAATTATATATTTTATATGTTTCGGAGAGATGTCTGCAGAACACGGTGAAACTCAAAGTGAATTCTATTCTGTAGAAGTTGGGATAGGGTGTGAAAAGGTTTTAGGATGTATGAGATTCACTTGTTTGTTACCATCCCATCCTAAAGTTGAGGGAACTGAAATCCAGAGAGGTGAAGAGATTTGCCCAAGGTCCTATGACAAGGAGATGGCAGGGCAAGGACTCAAAATCTAGATCTTCTAGTTCCAAGCCCTTTCCACTGCCTTACACTGCCTGGGGAGATATGCCCTACCCCCATACCCAAATTATTAACAGTAGAAAGGAGGTTTGACAAAAGCCAACTTTAGCCAAGGCAAGTGGTAGGATTTGAGAGAAGACAGATCTTTTAAGGGCTGAGATGATCTGGGAGACTTCCTCCAGGCAGTGAGTTTTGAACTGGGCCTTGTAAAGTTGGTAGGTTCAGAATGTTATGGAGAAGGGAGAATGGTGCAAATAATGGTGCAAAAGAGGGAAAATACAGAGATTTCCCAGGGACAGGGAGGAGACCTGTGTTGCTGGGTTAGTGGGTTTATGTAGTAAAGGAGTGAGAGAACAAGTGTGGTAGGAAGTTGGAGGCTTTGAGACTATGACAACTTAAAAAATTTCTTTTTAAATCAGATCATGACCGGATGGCAAGAAGAAAGCTTGAGAGGCAGCTCTCAAAAGCTTCCAAGTTGGAGTGGAAAGGACTGAACTAAGATGGTAGCAGCTAAAAAAATCAAGATATGGAGAAGGCAGAATTAACAGGCTCTTGAGACAGAGTAGGAGAGAGAGAAAGGAGTCAGAGAGCTGTTAGTCACTTGAGCGTTTGAGCCTTAATGCCTGGGGCAGTTGTTACCAGAAGAAGAGGGGCAGGATGTGTAGCGGGTAAAGCTCACAGGCTTTGGATCAAGGCTCACCTGGTAAATAGCCCAGTGTGACTTATTTAACTTCTCTGAGTGTGTTTGCTGACCTGTTAGAAGATTGATCCCCACTTCTAAGAGTAGCTGGGAGGACGCAGCTTTGCGAGTAAAGTGAAATTCCATAATATCACACGTTTGGCATCCAGGCACGTAACAAATTTTAGCTTTCTTCCTCCCCACCCCAACCTCTCCATTTGGGAAAGAAGTAGGACCTAGTTTAGGTATCAGTCAGTCAGTTCAATCTTTCAGTCCTGTCTGACTTTTTGCGATCCCATGGACTGCAGCACCTCAGGCTTCCCTGTCCATCACCAACTCCCAGAGCTTGCTCAAACTCATGTCCGTCAAGACGGTGGTGCCATCCAACCATCTCATCCTTTGTCGTCCCCTTCTCCTCCTGCTTTCAATATTTCCCAGCACCAGGGTCTTGTCCAATGAGTCAGTTCTTTGCATTAGGTGACCTATTCTTTGGTATAGATTGTGCAAAAGGAAGGAGAATGGATACATGTATATGCATGGCTGAGTCCCTTGGCTGTTCACCTGAAACTATCACAACATTGTTGGTCGGCTATATCCTGATAAAAAACAAAAAGTTCAAAAGAAAAACAATAGTAAATCTTTTTAAAAAACGAAAGAAAAATAGGCTTTGCAGGGTGAATGCGTTCTTCCTTTCCTGGATTTTGCGGTGGACGATAAACTGAATCCTCTGGGCCCAGAGGTCTCATTTTTTTTTTTTGGCCTCCTTTGACACCTAGGCTTCAGTCAAAAGCTGACGCCCCCACAAAGGGAGCCAGAGGTGTCTTTGTAAGGGTAGGTGCTTCCAGAAACAAGCAACCGCGCTGCCGCTCTGCTGTTACCAAGGACCACATTTGAAGCTTTTTCGGAGTCTAGTGGTAAAACGTCTTTGACTGACAGGACTGCAGTTTGCTGTAAAACATGCCCAGCCTCTCTAACAGTTTGGAAATTCTGGTTTGTCTCCCTTGAGTTCTATGCAAGTGGCAGCTGGGATAGGGCAGAATTTAGCAAAGGCTGCGCTGAGGCGCCCATTCCCTTCTCTATTAACCCGTTAATCTCAGCCGGCGCGAGGCTGCCGTTCTGGAGCTGCTTGCCGGTCTGTTCTTTCTCCGGACCCGGCGGCGCTGGCCAAGGGACGTGCGGTGACGGGAGGGAGCCGGGGCCGTACCGCCGAAGCTCTCCTTCCGCAGAGTACCCTACGGAGTGGACGCCCTGCCGCCGTCACGTGCATCCACACGTGCCCCTTGTTGCCATGGCATCGGCCGGCGCCCAGGCCCATTGGCTTTAGGCAGAGCCAATCAGTAGGCCCGTCACGCTGCTAGGCGCCAGGGTGGTCCCTGAGCTGCCACCTCGCTGTTGGGAGGTCCCCGCGCTGAGGATGGCCCCTGGATGGTGACGGGGACCAGCCTCGGCGTTGGTCTGGCCTTTGCCTGGTTTCCCTCATTGGAATCTCAGTGCTTCTTTCCCTGCGTCCTGGTCGCACCCCGCCCTACTCTGATTTCCCTGATCAAAGTGTGCGGAGTGGAACAACCTGGTGGCCTTCCCCCCGAGGTGATAGCTTCCACAAATCTTTGTTGCCATTTTATAGCCATGCCCCCTGAGAAAAAGCCCTGGAACAGCCCTTGATCGAGGTAAATCTAGATCTACCAGAGGTGGATACTCGTAACCCCAGGCAGATGTTTGAGCCTTGTAAATGTGGTGCTCTCCCAGCAGAAGATCCCTTGATAATTGACACAGGGTTGCCAGATGTGAGAACATGCTATGTGGCACCAGGAAGGGTTTGGACAGTTAACAGGACAGAAAGATTGAAGCATGAGCACAGAATACAGCACCTCCACCAGCTGTAAGACTCCGATCAGTTACCTCACCTCTCTGAACCCCAGTTGTCTCATTTGTAAGGTGGTTGTAACAAAAGAATTTTAGATTTGATTTCAGTTTAAATGAAATAATATAGGCAAAGCATTAGCCAGGTTCTTGGCCGTTAGCACTCAATAAGGGCTAGTCAGCAGTTTTTAGAAATGGTACAAGTGTGACGGTGGAAACTAAAGCACTCATACTCAACATTTGGCCAGTATTTTCACAGTCATCTAATTTTTACTTATGCTTTTAGTTATTCCTTTACTTAGCCCATTAATGTTTCAGCAGCTACTGGTAGTGGTTCTTGCCCCAGGTCATCCCTTTCCAACAGTATTTAGTGGGATCCCACCCAGAGGGAGTTGTGGCCTCCTTCATGAGAACTGATGGAGTCCAGCTCCACGGGAGGGATCCTAGGAGATCTTGTCCCCATGGCAGTTGAGGCTTTGGAAGTTGTTTTCTGCAGCTCTGTCTCCTCAGGCTGAGTTGCCTGAGCAGAACAGATCCCTCTAGTGTTTGGACTAAGTGACAGGACAACTTTCCATAAACTCCTCTGTCCCCAACTCCTCACTGTTGGGGGGTGTGCCCTCTGAATCCTGAAGGCCCCAACCAGCAAGCTGAAACCCACCCTGGAACAGTCCTGTGCTTTTGACACCCTCCCTCACCTCTCCTGTCTATTCTTCTAATACCTTTCCCTTCCTGCCTTCAGGTGTGTTGCAGTGCCTTTCTGCATTTGGACTGGCATCTCCACACCACTACTCACACTGTTTTGGGATCATCTCACACCTCTGGGCCCATTATCTTTGTCTGGGCCCCTTCATGCCTTGTGCTTGGGCTATGTGGCAGACACATTACTGGGCAGGCACCCTGCTGGATCTGTGAGAGACAGAGGTGCTTAACACATGCGCAGTTCAAAAGTAAACATCATGTGGTAAGGGCCATGTGCATGGGGCTGTGGGAGTAGCCAGGGTGGAGCAGCTGGCTCTACTTTGAGAAGTCAGAGAAGGCTTTACTAGGAGGTAACGTGGCACTAGTGGTCAGGAACCGGCTGCCGATGCAGAAGACGTAAGACCCTGGGTTGGGAAGATCCCCTGGAGAAGAAAATGGCAACCCACTCCAGTATTCTTGTTGGGAAATCCCATGGACAAAGGAGCCTGGCAGACTACAGTCCATGGAGTTGCAAAGAGTCAGACAGGACTGAGCATACAGGCACAATGTAAACAATCATAAAGGATTTTGCTAGATGGAGAGCAGGAGAAAGGGAAGTTGAGTCAAGGAGAACAGCATGTGTTAAAGTCTGAAATCATGTGATATTCTTACAGAAAATGTAGCTAGTGTGAATGAGAAAAGGAATATGTTACTTGGGGTTGAGAGTTCATGAGTAGCAAGGGGGAAAAAGGAGGCCAGAGAGGTAAACAGGGGCCTACTTGTGAGGACCTTGTAAGCCATACCATGTGCCTTAGACTTTGCCCTTCCAATGCTGAAATCCTGTGGAGGGTTTTCTATAGGGGCGTGACATGTGCATGGTTGTATGTAAGGAAGATGATGAGACTCATGGCTCTCGGATGGACTGTGTCATTTGTCCTCTAGCAATTCTGTCAGGCAGATGGGAGGATACTCTTTTCTATCTTGTACTCCTGAGAACGCTGAGGCTCCAGGGCTAAATACCTTGCTGAAGGTCTGAGAGCCAAAAAGCAGGGGACTTAGCATTCGCCTGGTTCTGACCCTGGCTCTCTTTCTCCTGGGCACACTGCCATTGTTAACAGAGTCTTCTAGAAAGCTGGGCAGTGGGTGGATGCTGACAGAGGCAATGTGAAGCAAATGGTCATTGACACAATCGTGTTGCGGGAGTACAGCAGTGGGATTTTGTGGCCTGTGGCGTTCAGTCTCCTGACCTCTGTGCCAGTGCGCAGACAGCAAGGAACAGCAGGGAACTTTGAGCTTCAAGCACTATATTGCCTTGACAAAATCCATTCATCACTGTCTCGCTCATTAATTCACAGCGGCATCTGCTGCCTGATGCTGGCGTTTATCAGTGACTTGTTTTTGGAACCCTTGGTCTTCAAGGCTGGTCAGCTCTGCAGCCTGCAGCCCCAGGGTGAGCCCTGGCAGTCAGAGGCAGGCCCTTTCTGCCTGCATTTATAAAATGAAAAACTTCATTAAAAAAAAAATAAAGGTAGTATAACCTGGCAGTATAGGACATGAGCTTGGAGATAGACAAACCTGGCTTTTAGTTCTATGGCTGCCACTTGGCAAGCTAGGAAGTTATGAATTTATATGAACCTCAGTTCTCTTCTCTCTGAAATGAGCAAAGTCAAACCTACCTAAAAGATTACTGTTATGAGTAAGGTGAGATAGTGTTTATAAAGTGTCTTGGCATGACACCTGGGACATATGAATCCTCAATGTATGGTGGCTTTAATTTCAAACATTTAAAAAATGTTTGAAAAATAGAGAATTAAAAGAAAAAAAAATCTTATAATCTTACCACCATGATACAACTACCTTTATAATTTAGTGAATTATTTCCTTCAAATTTTTTATCCCTACTACTTCAGAACATGTCAGATTTTATAGCATATTTATTTTATAGCCAAGAGCCTTTTTTTTTAAAACTCCTCTGGGGTAGGAACTGCATTATATTTATTTTTCTTATTTTTACTAGACAGTTTTTCTGATTATTAAAATTGTGTATAAAATTTAAAGAGCATAGAAAAAGGCAAAGGGAAAACCATACTCATCAGTTCAGTTCAGTTCAGTTCAGCCGCTCAGTTGTGTCCGACTCTCTGCGACCCCACGGACTGCAGGATGACAAGCCTCCCTGTCCATCACCAACTCCCAGAGTTCACCCAAACTCATGTCCATTGAGTCAGTGAGGCCATCCAACCATCTCATCCTCTGTTGTCCCCTTCTCTCACCTTCAATCTTTCCCAGCATCAGGGTCTTTTCAAATAAGTCAGCTCTTCACATCAGGTGGCCAAAGTATTGGAGTTTCAGCTTCAACATCAGTCCTTTCAATGAACACCCAGGACTGATCTCCTTTAGAATGGACTGGTTGGATCTTACAGTCCAAGGGACTCTCAAGAGTCTTCTCCAACACCACAGTTCAAAAGCATCAATTCTTTGGCGCTCAGCTTTCTTTATAGTCCAACTCTCACATTCATATATGACTACGGAAAAACCATAGCCTTGACGAAATGGACCTTTGTTGGCAAAGTAATGTCTCTGCTTTTTAATATGCTGAATAGGTTAGTCATAGCTTTCCTTCCAAGGATCAAGCATCTTTTAATTTCATGGCTGCAGTTACCATCTGCAGTGATTTTGGAGCCCCTAAAAATAAAGTCAGCCACTGTTTCCACTGTTTACCCATCTATTTGCCATGAAGTGATGGGACTGGATACCATGATCTTAGTTTTCTGAATGTTGAGCTTTAAGCCAACTTTTTCACTCTCCTCTTTCACTTTCATCAAGAGGCTCTTTAGTTCTTCTTCACTTTCTGCCATGAGGGTGGTGTCATCTCCATATCTGAGGTTATTGATATTTTTCCCGGCAGTCTTGATTCCAGCTTGTGCTTCATCCAGCCATCTCAAGAGTCTTCTCCAACACCACAGTTCAAAAGCATCAATTCTTTGGCGCTCAGCTTTCTTTATAGTCCAACTCTCACATTCATATATGACTACTGGAAAAACCATAGCCTTGACGAAATGGACCTTTGTTGGCAAAGTAATGTCTCTGCTTTTTAATATGCTGAATAGGTTAGTCATAGCTTTCCTTCCAAGGATCAAGCATCTTTTAATTTCATGGCTGCAGTTACCATCTGCAGTGATTTTGGAGCCCCTAAAAATAAAGTCAGCCACTGTTTCCACTGTTTACCCATCTATTTGCCATGAAGTGATGGGACTGGATACCATGATCTTAGTTTTCTGAATGTTGAGCTTTAAGCCAACTTTTTCACTCTCCTCTTTCACTTTCATCAAGAGGCTCTTTAGTTCTTCTTCACTTTCTGCCATGAGGGTGGTGTCATCTCCATATCTGAGGTTATTGATATTTCTCCCGGCAGTCTTGATTCCAGCTTGTGCTTCATCCAGCCCAGTGTTTCTCATGATGTACTCTGCATATAAGTTAAATAAGCAGGGTGACACTATACAGCCTTGACATACTCCTTTCCCAATTTTGAACCAGTCTGTTGTTCCATGTCCAGTTCTAACTGTTGCCTGATCTGCATACAGATTTTTCAAAAAGGTCAGGTGGTCTGATATTCCCATCTCTCTCAGAATTTTCCACAGTTTATTGTGATCCACACAGTCCAAGTCTTTGGCATAGTCATGCTTACACTCATAATGCCTCCCTTATCCCTATTCTTATCCTTACTCTTACCTTATCCTTACCCTTATCCTTAATCCAGAGGCTATCACTATTAAAATTTTGGAATAACTCCTTCCAGTCTTTTATTCATGTTTTATTATAGAGTTGAGATCATATTACATATATAATTTTTATATGGTTTTTCAGTTCATAGGATATCACATGTATTTTCCTTTATGTAAGCATCATTTTTGAAGGCTGCATAATAATTTCCTAGTCATCAGATGGCTCTACTGTAACTTGCATAGAATTCTCCTATTGTTAGACATCTAAGTTTGTTCCTAATTCTTCCATCTAAGTAGCTTCCTATGACAAAACCAAGGGAACCAGCCTCAGTATAACCAGGACGCATGTGATGAACTTGTGCTGTGTGTATGGCCTGAGTGAGGCCTAGGGGGACCCCTCAGATAAATCAGAGACAGAGCCTGCCTCAAAGGAGCTCAGAGACTAGTCACCCTGGAAATATTTAATATCCAGGTACTTCTTTGCCGGGCAACGTCAAGGAATCCAACCAAACATGGGTAGCCCTCTTCCCAGTGGAAACTAAGATCCTGGACCCATAAGTTTCACAAAGGAAAAAGCCTGAGAAGCCTGGCTGCTTCTCATTTGAAGTGAAGTGAAAGTCGCTCAGTCATGACCAGCTCTTTGCGACTCCAGGGTCTTGGTCCATGGAGTTCTCCAGGCTAGAATGCTGGAGTGGATAGCCTTTCCCTTCTTCAGGGGATCTTCCCAACCCAGGGATCCAACCCAGGTCTCCTGCATTGCAGGCAAATTCTTTACCAGCTGAGCCACCAGGCCTGCCATACTCAAATGTCTTTTGAGCTGTTACCTTGACTGCCAGGGGCCTGTGCTAGTTACCCTTGAATATCACTGCCAAGTGGTTTTTCACTGGGAAAGAGTAAGAAGTCACAGTACCAGCAGAGTGTGAGAATGAGGGAAGCCAGAGGCTCTAGTCTTAATTTAGACACAGACACACACTTCCACTGGCACCTGATGCAAGTTATATTTCCTCTTCCTAAGCCCGTTTTCTCCGCGTCGTGTGAAAGATCGGACTCGGTGATCTCCAGGGCTCTTCCAGTTGACATTCCATAAGTACCTGAAGCCCTTTTTCTTGCCAGGAGCTAAAGTAAGCATCACAGTAAAGGTCACAGGATCTTCTCCAGAGCTTAGAGTTCCTTTTAATGAGTACCTGGGGGACAATTATGCTCTTATTTTCCCAGTCACTTCCTTCTGGTAGCATTTGGGACATGCGGAGACTGAGAGGCAAGAAATAGCTCTCACTGGGTGCAGCACTGGATTCAGAACCCCAAATAATTGTCTCTTAGGTATTTGTCCTTTAGGTACTTTGTTCTTTCATTCATTTTCTCTGAGTCTCAGACCTTGTACAGTCCATCTGTGTAGTAGTGCAGAGGGGAATGAGACATAGCGCTGTCTTCCAGACACACACAGTCTAGTGAGGAAATGGGAAAAAATGTAAAAGATGACAGGATGATTGCTGCAGTGAGGATACATATAAATTGCCTAACGGAAGGAGTGCTACAGTCAGCTAGAAGCAGTAGCAAGGGAGTGTCTGAATGCTTTGAAATTTTAAAGGATGAAAAGAATTTTTCAAGGTAGGCAGTTCAGGAGAGGCCATGCAGAGCAGAGGAGCAGCATGTGTAAAGGCCCGGAGGTGTGAGAGGACATGTGTTCAGAGAACTGCAGGTGGTTTGTGTGGCTGGAAGGTAGAAGAGAGTGAGCAGATGGGCAGAAGTCAAGCGTTTTCCCTTGGGCAAGTCTGTTTCCACTGAATTCTTTGCTCATTTTATCATTCCAGGCCGGAATGATGGACCTTTTAGCTCAGTTTTCCAAAACTGTCATTTGTATTGCCTTATATTTTCATTTTTTTTTTTTACAGTAACACATGCTCATTATAGAAAGTTGAAAAATACAAAAAAAAAAGTATAATGAATAAAGGATTAAAAAAAATCACTTATGGTCTCTGCCTACAAGCAAATACATTAACATTGCAGTATATTTCCATTCAATATTTTTTTTTTCACTTTTTATGGAGTTGTGAGTGTATCATAATTATAGTCTTTTGTTCATTGTGCCCCTTTCTACTTCCTAAAATTGCTCAAAAACTGGATGTTAATATCCTTAAAAATAACTCTGATCATAAAATATAATGGCGTAAATAAATTTTCTATTTATATCTATAATATAACTTATTTTATTTCTTTTACAGATCTCCTGTGGCTCAGAGCATAATCTGGCAGTGATTCGTAAGTAATTTGTGTCCTGATAACTGTGTTTATTCTGAAACTCATGGGCAGAACTGGAGGACTCTTGGCTAAGCAAAGGCCAGCGTGTGTGTGTGTGTGTGTATGTTGGGGGAGATTCTGGGAAATGGAAGTGTTTAGTTGACCAAGGCTTTGCTAGAGGCCCTTTTTCTAAAATTTCTATTCATATTACTGAGCATCTAAAAAGGTACCTGAGCTAGCCTCCCTGCTTCAGGAAGAGGCATTTTGGGGCAAATTAAAGATCCTACAGGTTGAGGGCATCATGTGCAGAGAGCCGAACATAGGAGGGGAAGAGGACTGGGCTGCTCCTGGCTCCTGAGTTCTTTCCTCTTGCTTGGCTCTCTCTTTGGAGATGGGATGGTGATTGGGGGACGGGGGCAGCTTGGCTCACTGCTTTCCCGCCTTGTGTCTCATGGCACTCAGGAACTCCCAAGCCTCTGATTAATTGATGTTTCTTCTTATTGACTGTTGATAACCAAGGTTCACTGGTTTTTATAATCAGGACTGTGAGTAATTCCTTCAAAAAGCTTTCTCGTTACTTCTGCAGGTAGACTCAGTTGGTAGGTTAAAGAGACAGTGTAGAGTCTGACTATCTAAGTTCAATGCAGGCTTCTACTTATTAGCTGTGTGACCCCAGACAAGATGCTTAGCTCTCCATGCCTCATCTTTCTCATTTTTAAAATGAGAAAGGCAATGGCATCTTGGGGTTGTTGGGGCTGTTGTGAGGGTTAAAGGAGTTGATATGTGTATAGCACTTAGAAGAGCACTTAGCTCCTAGTAGGGGTTTTAGAAGTGTTAGTTGATATTATCTAGTATCATTAGTTCAATTAATTGCCCCCATCTTTAGGTCCCCCATCTGTGAAATGGAGCAGTTAAAATAGAAAACCAAGTTCCCTTCAGCCCCAGTATTTTATTTTTAAGGGTATTTTTTAACTGGAGTATAATTACTTTACAGTGCTGTTGTTTCTGCTATACAGCAGTATCAATCGGCTATAAATATACGTATATCCCTTCTCTCTTGAGCCTCCCTCCCACCTCCTCCATCTCACCCTTTTAGGTCATCACAGCCCAATATCTTAGGGCTCTATTACAACCCCATTGCTGTCTGCTTTGAGTAGGTGACATCTGTTCTGTGAACATCCCTCTCCCAGCCTCTGAATCTCAGCTTCTGAAGGGCAAGGCCCGTGCGTTTTTCTTTTGTTTCCTGCTTATTTGCAGCACCCAGAGCAGTGCCTGGCACTCAGCAGAAACTCAAGCACTGTTTTCTGGATTAAGCTAGACTGGCTGGCTCAGCTGCCTGGGGTGGCAGTTTGAAGCACTGCTTTGCAGGCCCAAATGTGATGTGCAAGAAGGCAGAACCAAGGACAGCAGAGGAGGTAGGCTGCCAGCCAGCAGAAGGGGTGGGGGGAGGAAAAGGGCTGGAGTCAGAGAGGGAGTGAGAAAATGTAACAGCAAACCTGTGTGCTTTGCAACACCAGATACTTTATACTGGAATTGCTCCAGCCTGGGTGTAATTAAGACAAGCTAATCAAAGAATCAGAGGCAGTGCCTTGGATGTTGCTACTGCTGCTGTCACTAGACTGGAAGAGAGGGTGGCTTCTTCTGGGACCAGCACAAACAATAAGATTGCAGGGAATCTAAATACGAGAAAGAACAAAATACAGCTGACGGAGGGGGCCGGAGTCAGCAGGGTGGCAGGCAGAGCCGACAGGCAGCCTAGGGCTGTAGACAGAGCACAGGCTCTGCAGGCAGACAGCCCTGGTTTAAAGTGGCTTTGTCTCTGTGTGAGCATCCATTTTTCCCTCATCTGTGTAATGGGGATAATTCCATCTTGCAGGATTGTTGTTGTGAGGATTAGAGAAGATAATATATCTGAAGTACCTGGTACTATATAGGAGATGTGTAAGAAATGAAGTAACTATTCCATTTCTTTTTCAGTTCTCTTGGTCCGGGTAGGAAGAGGGGAAAGTCACGTGTTAGTGTACTGTTCTAGTGAAATAATTCTTGGTTTGGGAGAGAGAAATGATGACATTCTGGAAAAGTGTGTCCAGCATTTCTACCCAAGTGGGGAAAACAGCAGAGCCAGTGGGAGAGCAAGGCATGGCATACTGGTGAATTCCTCAAGGGCAAACCTCTTATTTTCCATTTTGTTCCCAAAGCCTGGGGCTTGGCTCAGTCGGCTGAATGAATGGTTCCAGAGTCAGGAAAGGTAGGCCCAGTCCCAGGACTCTGGACATGTACACCTGCCTGCATGTGAGCTGGGATCAGAGGCTGAGCGCCCCGGGGGCACGGTGCCCTCAGTGGGTGCCCGGCAGGGTGCAAGCTGTGCAGCAGGAAGCGACAAGAAGCCTCCTGTGAGCCCTAGCAGGAGGCCAGCAAGAGGGAGACAAGCTGGAGGAGTAGAGTTCCTACCAGCTGGATGCCTGGCTCTCCCAGCCGGCTCCCCTCGCCACCCTCCTGCCCCTGCTGCCTTCAAGTGGACTTCCCTGCCTTCAGTCTCACCCCCAAGATCCAGGCCCTCCATGCCTGGTACTGGGTCACAAAACAGTTACCAAATAGACCGGAGCAGAATGTAGAGAAGCCACACTTTGCTCCAGGGGAGAAGAAACACATCAAACTAGAAGGGAGGGGAAAGGGAGATGGTTGAAACAATGTAACTGGGGCCCTGCTGCTGCTGCTGCTGCTAAGTCGCTTCAGTCGTGTCTGACTCTGTGTGACCCCATAGACCGCAGCCCACCAGGCTCCCCCGTCCCTGGGATTCTCCAGGCAAGAACACTGGAGTAGGTTGCCATTTACTCTGTCTTAAAATGCACAGGACTCCACAAAGCTTATTTGTTGTACCCACTTCATGGAGAAGAGAACTGAGACTCAAAAGTGAAACAAGGTGCTCAGGGCCAAGTAGCAGTAGATGACAGCACTCTGTGCCTGACTTCCAAGAATGCTTCTTCAACTCTCTCACCTCCTCAGGGCCAAGGAGGGTGGGGAGTGACTAACAGCACGGATGCTGGGTCCTATCTCCTGGATCCAAATCCTGGCTCCTCTGCTCATGAGCCGTGTAGCCTTGAATATGAATGACTTAGCCTCTCTGTGTCTTAAAAAATATATATATTTTAATTGAAAGATAATTACTTTACAATATTGTGCTGGTTTTTGCCATACATCATTGTGAATCGGCCATAGGTACAGTGTGTCCCCTCCAGCCTGAGCCCCCCTCCGTCCTCCCTCCCCGCCCTATCCCTCCAGGTTGTCACAGAGCACTGACTTTGGGTGCCCTCTGACACATGTCAAACTCATCCTGGTTGCCTCTTTTACATATCGTAATATGTATGTTTCAGTGCTATTCTCTTAAACCATCCCACCCTCCCCTTCTCCCTCTGAGTCTAAGAATCTCTTCTTTATGTCTTGGTCTTCTTTGCTGTCCTGCACGTAGGATTGTTGGTACCATCTTTCTAGATCCCATGTATGTGTGTTAATATATGGTATTTATCTTCTTCTTTCTGACTTACTTCACTCTGTATAGTTGGCTCTACATTCATCCATGTTTTTAGAACTGACTCAAATGCATTCATTTTTATAGCTGAGTAATATTCCTTTGTGTATAGGTACCACAGCTTCCTTATTCATTATTTGCCAGTAGACATCTGGGTTGCTTCCATGTCTAGCTATCGTAAACAGTGCTGCAGTGAACACTGGGGTACATGTGTGTCTTTTTCAGTTCTGGCTTCCGCAGGGTACTCTCTGTGTCTTGACTGCCTCACCTGGAAGATCATATTATTGGCCTCATAGTGCTGTTATGTAAAGTGCTGACAGTGCCTGACACAAAAATAAAGGCTCAGTAAATGTTAGGTGGTGTTGGTGTTGCTTTCATTATATGTTGAGAATATAATTTAAGTAATATTAAGATGACTGTAAGAAGGCTGAAGCTCATGGTAGGAATTTCAGAAAGTGGAGAGAAAAGTGTCTCCCTCACCTAGCGTGTCAGGGTCCAGGATCTTGGCAGAGTAGCAGAATGGATTTGTAAGCTGCAGCTGGGTACACTGATCTGGGAGATCTCGAAATGCCAACAGCCCTGGAAAGAGTGCCAGCCCGGCTTTGCTCCATGTCAGGGTTCTACTGTTCACCGTCCCAGGCAGGGACTGGGGCCCTGCGTGTTCCAGCCCAAGAGAAGCCCCACAGCAGCCACGTTAGCTTCTTAAAGTGAAAGTGTTACTTGCTCAGTTGTGTTCGACTCTTTGTGACCCTACGGAACTGTGGCCTGTCAGGCTCCTCTGTCCATGGAATTCTCCAGTCAAGAACACTGGAGTGGGTATCCATTCCCTTCTCCAGGGGATCTTCCTGACCCAGGGATCAAACCGGAGTCTCCTGCATTTCAGGAAAGTTCTTTACTGCCTGAGCCACTGGGGAAGCCCATAAAGTCAAAACATCAGTGATTCAACTTTGCTGCTTCATTTGTTTCCGGGTTTCTTTGTCCCTCCTTCTTTTGCAATTTGGTTTGGTTCTTTCCTTAGTTGTCCAATGAAGTTTCTCTTGACCTGGGCTGTGTTTGCCACAAGGTTGCCCCCATAGCTAGAGAGGATGGTGAGGCAGGGCAGGCTCCCGTATTAGACAAAGGAAGAGCCTCGAGCTGAGTGTAGACAAACTCAGTGACAGGAAGGAAAAGCGGAAGCCATTGGCTGTGGCCGGCCTGGCCCCTCTCTAGCTGTGTGCCTTGTACAATCGTTCTTCCCCACTGAGCCTGATTCCTCATCTGTAAAACCAGCATCACAATACCCAACTCTAAAAGTTATTTTTCCAAATGGCACAGGTGTGTCAGGCGCCTGTCCAGTGCCTGTCATAGCATAGGTGCTCAGCGGGTGAACTTGGCAGGTTCACGAGTTCAGCTGCTTGCTTGTTTGCTTCCTTCCTTCCTTTTCACCCAGGATTCCCCTCCACATTCTGACGAAGCTGGCCAACTCCCCTTTGTGGGCATAGGTGAGGTGAGCAGGGGTGAGATGAGGGCATGTGGCCACCACTTGCTCGGAGGATCCCTGGCTGCCAGGGGCAGGTGTCCAGGCCCAGCTCTGTCTTCGGGGCCCTCACCTCTGTGTCTGGCTGAATTGGCTCCAGCTGTTTCCCTTCCCCTTGGGAGCGGCTTATTTTGGCTTGAATGGGCAATTTATTTGCCTTTTCTCCTGATGTGCAGTTGTTCAGCCTCCCCTTCCTGCAGAGAAAAAAGAGCTGACTGCATTTCCTCTCTCCCACTCCATGCAGGCCCTTAGAAGGGATTTTACTGGGGGCCCTTTCCTGGAACACTCACGCATGCCAGACAGGCATTGCTAAAGGGTTAGATATTTGGCAGCAAAGTGTAGTGCCTCCTCCTCCAAGCAAAAGCAGCTCTTTTACCAAACTGGAACTATAATCTGTGCAAGGATCTTTTATTTTTTATTATTTTCCTTTCACTGATTATTTTCAACTGTTGAACCTCTGTGCTTTCCTAATATGTGTGGCAGAACAGCTGACTGGCGTGGCCTGAGACCCGTCCAGTGGGGTTGCATGGAATTGAATCGAGAGAGCTAACTTATTTTGACACTGGCTGTAGATCTGAGAGGCAGTACCTCCAACCCCAGGGCCTTATAGAGATCTTTGAGGCAAGGACAGGCTTGTGTGGTCCTGTGCACAATGGGATGGGCAGAGCGGAAATGCTTTACTTATTTTGTCCCATTTAATCCCCATACCCAACTGATGCATGGTTGTTAACCCCGCTTTCTAGATGAGAGAATCTGAAGCTTAGGTTGAGCTGTTTGCACCACCAGGTCATCAAGTCAGGAGGAATCTGTGTGTCGAGTCTTTAACCCAGGCCTCTAACTCCAGAGTCTGTGGTGTCCTGCCTGCTGTTGCCTTCCTGCAGACCCTGACAGTCTAGCCTGTTTTTAAGGCCACCAGATAAGATTATTTCATCTCTTCATTTCAATATTTAGTTCCCCTTCATGTTGGCAAGTTCTGTATATTTAGATTATATGCAGTCTGGTTCAGATTAAGCAGTTCTCTGCATAGTAACTAGGTAAAATTGTGACATTGATAACATTGTGTTGTATCTCATTTCCCTCTTTACCTTCTGAGAGTCCCATCCCTTTTAGGATTCTTCTTTCGGTGTCCCTTCTCTTTAAAATTTTCTTTTACTTATTTAATTTGTGAATAGTTAATACATGTACATTATTTAAAACTTAAAAAGCACAAAAAGATTTAAAATGAAAAACTTCCCTCCTGCTTTATCTCCCATCTATCCAGTGCCCCAAAACTCTTCTACTACATGTGCAACTAATGCTATTATTAGTTTCTTCATATCCTTCTAGTTGCTTTTTGCATACATAAGTGAATGCTAAGATTTATTTTTATCTTCTCTTTTACATAAATTGTAGTATACTTTACATGCTTTTTAGTGTCTGATTTTTTCTTTCAGTAATTGATCTGGGAGATCTTTTCATATCAGTATAAAAGCCTTTCTAGGGACTTCTCTGGTGGTCCAGTGGTTAGGAATTTGCCTTGCAAATTGCAGGAGACGTGGGCACAGTCCCTGGTCAGGGAACTAAGATCCCACAGGATATGGGGCAGCTAAGCCCTTGTGCCACAACTGCTGAGCCCACATGCCACAACTCGAGAGTTTGTGCACCACAATGAAGATGCAAAACAGCCAAATTAAATTAATTTTTAAAAAGCCTTTCTAATTCATTATTACCACTACATAATATTCCAGTATACCTATGTTCAGATCAGTTCAGTTTAGTCGCTCAGTTGTGTTGGACTGTTTGTGACTCCATGAAACACAGCACACCAGGCCTCCCTGTCCATCACCAACTCCCGGAGTCCACCCAAACCCATGTCCATTGTGTCAGTGATGCCATCCAACCATCTCATCCTCTGTCGTCCCCTTCTCCTCCTGCCCTCAATCTTTCCCAGCATCAGGGTCTTTTCAAATGAGTCAGCTCTTCGCATCAGTGGCCAAAGTATTGGAGTTTCAACTTCAACATCAGTCCTTCCAATGAACACCCAGGACTGATCTCCTTTAGGATGGACTGGTTGGATCTCCTTACAGTCCAAGGGACTCTCAAGAGTCTCTCCAACATCACAGTTCAAAGCATCAATTCTTCGGTGCTCAGCTTTCATTATAATCCAACTCTCACATCCATACATGACCACTGGAAAAACCATAGCCTTGACTGGACAGACCTTTGTTGACAAAATAATGTCTCTGCTTTTTAATATGCTGTCTAGGTTGGTCATAACTTTCCTTCCATGGAGTAAGCGTCTTTTAATTTCATGGCTGCAATCACCATCTGCAGTGATTTTGGAGCCCAGAAAAATAAAGTCAGCCACTGACTTCCACTGTTTCCCCATCTATTTGCCATGAAGTGATGGGACTGGATGCCATGATCTTAGTACCTATGTACCATGATTTATTTAACCAGTGCCCTGTTGCTGGAGATTTAGGTGATTTCCTGTCTTTTGCTTATTACAAGTTGTGACATAGTGAATTACCTTGTATATATATGTTATTTCATGTTTAGGTGAGTATAGCAGTAGGATAAATTCCTAGAAGTAAAATTATTATGTTAAAGAGTATTTATTGTTTTGCAAGATACTGCAGAAATTGGCTTCCATAGGAACTGTACCATTTTCCACTCCCAACAGCAATGTATGAGAGTGCCTGCTTCTGCAGCCTCCCTAATAGTGTGTTAGGGAACTTTGGGGTTTTTGCCAGTTTAATAGGTGAAAAACTGCTCAGGGTGGTTTTGGCTTATCTTGCTTTTTCAATTGAAGTACAGTATGTAAATAGTAAAGTGCACAGATCTTAATGGTTCAGATTGATGAGTGTTTGCATATGTATCTACTTAAGAAACCACCACCAAGCACAAGATACAAACTATCTCCAGCACCCCAGAAGGCTGCCTCCTGCTTATTCTCAGTTAGTAACCCACTCCCCAGAGGGAACCACTGTTCTGACTTCTGTTTCCAGAGATCAGTTCTTCCCTGTTCTCAAACTTCGTATAAATGGCATCATAAAGCATATACTCCTGTGTGGCTTCTTTAGTTCAACACACTGTGTCCATTAAAACCACTCTCTGTGTAGCAATCATTTTTTTTATTGATGAGTAATATGTCACTTATGAATATACTACAATTTATTAATCCATATAACTGCTGAAGAGTGTTTGAATTGTTTCCAGTTTGAAAATTATGAATAAAGCTGCTATGAACATTCTTCTACATGCTTTTTGGTGAACTGCTACTGCTAAGTCGCTTCAGTCATGTCTGACTCTGTGTGACCCATAGACGGCAGCCTACCAGGCTCCCCCGTCCCTGGGATTCTCCAGGCAAGAACACTAGAGTGGATTGCCAATCCTTCTCCAATGCATGAAAGTGAAAATTGAAAGTGAAGTCGCTCAGTTGTGTCCAACTCCTAGCGACTCCATGGACTGCAGCCCACCAGGCTCCCCTGTCCCTGGGATTCTCCAGGCAAGAACACTGGAGTGGGTTGCTTATTTCTCTTGAGAATGTAACTAAGAGTAGGATTTCTATGTTACTAGGTCATATGTATAGCATTAATAGATTATGCTCAACAGTTTTACAAAGTAGTTGTAAAACTACTTTGTACAATTTATACTCCTACCAGCAACATATGAGAGTTCTAATTGTGCCATATCTTTGCCAGGTGTTCTCAGTCTTATTGATTTAGGCCATTCTGCTGGCTGTGTAGTGTGGAGTCTCACTGTGATTTAATTTGCATTTCTCTGGTAACCAATGATGTGGAGCACTTTTGTATATGCTTATAGGCCACGCACATAGCTTCTTTTTGTCTAACATGAAGACTTTGCTCATTGTTTTAAAGTGAGTTTTGTTTCTGCTTTTCTTAACAATTTGTAGAGATCCTTTATCTTATGAATTCAGTTTCTTTGTAGGATATATATATTGTGAACATCTCCTGGGCAGTGACTTTCTCTTTTGTTCTTTTAATGTAAACAGTGATGATATTTGTCTTTTGATAAATATCAATAGATATTCTTAATTTTAATGAAGTCTAGTTAATCAATCTTTTCTTTAATGATTTGAGGTATTTGGGTCCTACTTAAAACTATTTCAAGATCATCAAAATGAAAATATCCTCTATGTTCTCTCCTTTTTTTTTTTCTTTTTGGCTGTGCTGCACGACAGGCAGGATCTTAATTCCCTGACCAGGGATCGAACACCTACTGCATGCAAAGTAGTGTACATGAACTGTGTTGTACATCTTAATAGACCTGCAGTGTCTAAACTTGCTTTGCATGCAGTAGGTGCTTGTTCCATGCAGTAGGAGGAAATACATGGTCCCTGCAGGGGAAGTGCTGAGTCTTAACCACTGGACCACCAGGGAAGTTCTCCTTTGTCCTTTTTAGCAATTGAGTTGTTGGTCTTCTGCTAATAAGTTTCTAGGAGCTCTTTATATATTAGGAAGATTAGGCCTTTGTCTGTGATTTGAATTGCTCATGTATTTTCCTAGATTTTTGCCTTTTGTTTTTGATGTTTTTATTTTGTCCTATTTTTATCAAGCAACTTTTCTTTCACTGTAAATGAAATTTACCAGTCTTAGAGTTCTGGATGCCTTTAGAATATGGCTTCTGGGTTTTGAGTTAGAGAATCCCTCCCTACCCCAGGGTATAAAGGACTTTCCTTGTATTTTATTCTGGTACTTTATGGTTTTATAGTCTACATGTGAATCTTTGATCTATTTGGAATTTATCCTGATATACGTCAGGTGCAGATTCAACTTCATTATTTTTCCAGATGGCTACTCAATTGTCTCAACACTGTTTATTGAATTCACTCTTTTTGGCTGCCTTCCTGGGTCCTGTCACTACCAGTATAGCCCTCAGGCATAATGAGGAGCAATGACTTAACCCAAGATTGCCCAACTAATCAGTGGCACAGTTGGGGCCAGTACTTGGGTCCAGCTCCTATTGCTTAGACAGGGCTTGTAGCTGGCTCTCAAGGAACTTTCTAAGTGATTAGGATCTCCCAGGCTGTTTGCTAAGTGGAGGGGCCTGCTAAAGGCAGAGCAGCATCTTTTACTTTGTTTAAGTCCTGAGTACTCTGTCCCAGGTCCCACTTTTCTTAGCCTTGGAGGTGATATACTTGTTGCCTCTATCCACCACTTGAGGCACCTTATTTTCTTCACTGCCAGGCCAGAATGTGGTCAGATCTGCATTCAAGAGAAATGTTTCACAATTAATCAGAGATATTTTTGCAGACCATTGGTTATCATTTGAGTCACATTTCTGTTGAGTCATTTGTTTTCAAAGCATAGCCTCACATCACAAAAAATGTCTCCTTGCTGCTACTGCTGCTAAGTCGCTTTAGTTGTGTCTGACTCTGTGCGACCCCATAGATGGCAGCCCACCAGGCTCCCCTATCCCTGGGATCCTCCAGGCAGAAACACTGGAGTGGGTTGCCATTTCCTTCTCCAATGCATGAAAGTGAAAAGTCAAAGTGAAGTCGTTCAGTTGTGTCCGACTCTTAGTGACCCCATGGACTGCAGCCTACCAGGCATCCTCCATCCATGGGATTTTCCTGGCAAGAGTACTGGAGTGGGTTGCCATTGCCTTCTCCTCCTTCAGTTCAGTTCAGTTCAGTCACTCAGTCGTGTCTGACTCTTTGTGACCCCATGAATCGCAGCACGCCAGGCCTCTCTGTCCATCACCAACTCCCAGAGTTCACTCAGACCCACGTCCACTGAGTCCGTGATGCCATCCAGCCATCTCATCCTTGGTCGTCCCCTTCTCCTCCTGCCCCCAATCCCTCCCAGCATCAGGGTTTTTTCCAGTGAGTCAACTCTTCACATGAGGTGGCCAAAGTACTGGAGCTTCAGCTTTAGCATCATTCCTTCCAAAGAAATTCCAGGGTTGATCTCCTTCAGAATGGACTGGTTGGATCTCCTCCTTGGCTCTCCATAAAAATGGAATTTTTTCCCCACTATTACTCCTAAAGAAGCAATGTTTGTGTCACTCCACAGGAGTCATTCCACATGAGACCACAGCTGAAGGTGCCAGGCTGCCAAAGAGGCTCACAGAATTGCTAAATTACTCATCTCTATGCAGCCTTTTTGGGCACGAGATTGGGCACCATGTTTTGGCTTAATATTCTGATCCATCTAGAGTTGCTTACAGTAGCAAACCTGTAATTGTGTCCCACTGCAGTTGTTTGCAAATACTCAAGAGGCCTGTGGCCTTGCAAAAGTAAGTCTTGCTAAGGTGAATTCAAAGTAAAAAAAAAAAAAAACAACACAGAGCACAGAGTTAGCATGAGATAGAGACAGCCTTCTGCAATAGAAGGGCTGAGCTTTGGTCCCAGCTCTGTCTGCCACTAAGTTCTGTTTGGGCAAGCACCCTCCCTCTCTGGACCTTAGGATCCCCTCTGGGAAATATTTCTGAAGTCTGCTTCATTGCTCAGGTCTGTCCTCATGTGCATGAACTGTGTTATACATCTTAATAGACTTGCACTGTCTATCCTTGCTTTGCATGCAGTAGGTATTTGTATGTTTGTTAAATGGTGAACGAATATTACACACAGTATTTCCCTTATCCCTTCGCATCAGCTTGCTAGTGACTAATAATGTGCCCTGTGGCATTCTGGGTGCTGGGGTGGAATGCAGCGAATGGCCTTAGCTTATGGAGCTCATATTTAATGGGAAAGGGAGCTACGTTAGGCCTGACACATGATGTGTACTTAAATACTGAATGAACATATGAATGAGTGCAAAGCAGAGAGTGGTAACACTTAAAAGAAGGAGTGAAGAGGGGGGAATGATTAATTTGGGAAATCCTCATGGCAGAGTGGCTTCCTGAGTGGAGGAAGGGTAAAGGGCATTCTGAGGGATCAGCACGAGCAGAGGGAAGGAAGGCTTTAAAGTGTGAATTATGGTTGAGAGGCAATTGGTCCACCAGCAAGACGGCAGAGGGTCAGCTGAGGCCATGTCTCTGGGGACATTAACTTTACTATATAGACAGTGTGGCTCCATTAAGCATTATTTAGGAAGACACTCAGAAGTTGATGGTTGCAGCAGCAGACTTTTTTTCTTTTAATAATGCTTTTTTACAGAGCAAAAGAGAACTGACAGTAATGGGTACCTACTATATGCACTCTGAGCATTTTGCTTACATCATTTTATTAGGTCATCACCATGCAAGGTAGAAAAAGACATGTAAGAATTATGCCCATTTTTCAGATGGGAAAATAGAGACTCAAAGAGGTGAAGCTCTGGATTCAGGCTGACATCCACTGACTCTGAGGTCTGCATTTTCCCCCCTTACCACATGCTCCCTGCAGCGGTCAGGCTTTGGCTTAATTAACACATCAAGCAGTATCTATCAAGCGTATAGCATGCACATGACTTCTGAAGACAGGAAAAGGCAGCAGAAACTGATAGTGCTTGTCTAGAGGAGCAGAGACCAGCCTGGATCCCAGTCTGTCCTCAGAGTACTGCATCTAGGAGACCATGTGCAGCGTGGGGCAGCTTTAACAATGGCCAAGCAGTCAGGTCCAGAAGCCTGCTCTGTCCTTTCTTAGACAGGAGCAAGCTTCCTGAGTCTGGGTGACACCCTGATATCTCCCTGTGAACGCCCAGTCTCACAACGCTGCCCCTTAGCAGCCAGAGGGCTCAGCATGCACCAGGGCCCCTAAACAACACCTACCCCACAGCCACTGTCTCTGTTACCGCTCATCTCTGTGAATTCCCCATTCCGCCTGGGTGCACCTAAGCCCTTAAATGCAGAACAGCTGTGACTCTTCCTTCCTAAGTGCTCTCTTCAGCATTCTGTTTGCCTATTTGCTCATTCATAGATTTAGTCATTCATTAAGAAGCTGCACCAAGTACTAGAGAGTCCTGGGCCAAGGGACCTGAGTACAGACTGTTTGCTTTCATCTTGGGCAGGTACTTTCCTTCTCTGGGTGTGTTTTTCTTTATGGATAAAATCAAAGAAATCCGTAAGGTAATCTTCAAGGTCTCTTTCACCTCTGACACTTTGGGTCTTGTTCATAAAATTCATAAATTCACACCTTTACCCTAGCATGGGGTTAAGGAATACTTCTAAGAAGACATGATTTGAGGTGGGTCTTCAAGGGTAAGCAGGAGGAAGAGAAAGGCTTTCCAAGGAGTGGGATCAACTTGAACAATGGCTTGCAGAAGGCATGCAAACTGCGGGCAAAGAAGGGATCGGAGGGCAACAAAGCAGTGGGAGACAAGGCTGTGGGGATGTCCTAAGGTTGAGGAGCTGGGACCTCATCCTGTATGGCAACAGGGAGCAGGAAAGGTCTTATAAGAGTTGGGACTTGATCTGATCTGTTTCCAGGAGCAAATAGCTGTTCAACAAAGAAGTCTTGGAGGAATGGCAGTGGGTTTGATTTTGTGGCTTTGTAAGATATGAATTCGGTAAGTTTGTGGTTTTCAGTTTGAGGCAAGGAAGTTGCTGCTTGCCCTTTGGGTTCAGCACATTGGATGTCTGATTGTTATACCCAGCATTGTGGCGCCAGAGTCCCCGTCAGACTCCTTGGCCCAGACTCGGCCCCACCCTAAACACAACTCCAGGTCCAGCCCAAGGCCAGTCCCTGCCTTTTCCTGTGGCAGCCAAGAGGCTGACTTGGTCAGGAAGCTGTGCAGTGTGGCCCTAGAGCAGCACACAGGCTCACACCGGCAGCCTCTTACGTGGCCTTTGTGTTTTGTGAGTTTTTGCGAGTCTGTTCACTTTATTCAAGCAGCACCTCTTAGATAAATTCTGCATATGAAGGGAATTTACTATCATCAGTTGGGAACTGACTTGCAAAAATGTTTGGCAAATGGCATTTTATATATCAAGAAGGAAAAAAACACACAAGTAAAATGATAGGGATTTTTGGATAGACACTTTTTGAAATTTAATTTTTGCAAATGGAATGGATGACCAAAGGCTTACAGGTTTCTACTCTGGGAGGAAACTGCCTTTCTGAGTAAGGCAAGGAGAATTTTAGTTGCTCTAATGTAAGAAGAGATATAGGGTCCTAGAATCACAGTCTGAAGGTGGAGGAGACTTCAGAAATGACCTTATCCCTACCGAAGAGGAAATGAAGGCCTAAGTGAAGAAATTATTTGTCCAAAGTCACACAGTAATTCAGAGGCTGCACCCGGGATGCCAGCCTCCAAGTCCTGACTGCATGGCACCCCCATGTCTTTGGAGACAGAGCATCGACAACTTTTGAGGTGAGTCCGAGGCCCCCGCCCGGGTCACGCTGACCTGGCAGCCTTGGCCTCAGGAGTCCTTGGCCCAGCTCACTGCTGGGTAGTTTCTGTGCGCATCCACACCCGAGGTCCCACATCCGCCATCGCCCTCTGCAGCAGCACATCGCAGGTTTTCAGCAAATGCAGCCCAGGAATAGAAATCAGACCTCTTTCCTTTGATTTCTTAATGTTTGAGTCTCTCCTAGGGGTTGCTACATGAACTCAGCTGTGCTTAAAAAAAAAAAAAAAGTAAAGGTTTCAGTAATTTGGTTTTAAGGGGAAGGGAAGGGGAAATAAGGGCCTAGGAAGCCAAAACAGGAGATTATCAATTCTCAAATATTTATGGACCATATGCAGTTTTTTTTCCTTTAAAATTTTTTTTACTTTATTGAAGTATAGTTGATTTACAATGTTGTGTTCATTTCTGCCTTACAGCAGAGTAATTCAGTTATACATATACATACATTCTTTTTAATATTCTTTTTCATATATGCAGTTTTATACAATATGAATTTATTCTTTGTATCAACCATAAAGTAGGTATTGTTATTACACCTGTTTCAAGATAGAGAAACTAAGGCACAAAGAGGTTAAATCATTCACTCAAGGAGAAGAGTATTGTCCTGGGCGCTGTACAGTCTAAGGGTCTGGGTATCCAAAGTGGTGGATTCATAATTAGTGAGTGATATTCTCCCAAATTATTCAGCAATAAATCAGTAAGAGCTGCAAAGGGAATCTCTTGTGACTGCCAGAAGGCTCCAGCCTCAGCCTGTCCCCATGAAAGCATAGCAGAGTGTTCTACTTTCTGTGATATCAGAAAACTGGGAGGGTTTATATATACAAAGGATGATAAGATCAGAATCTAGCAAGGGCAGATATGTGACCTGAAGTCAACAAAGTAACACTTAATTGGGCATAAATGTAAGAGGAGGGCTAATGGTAGACATTGGGTGTTGACTGTTTCGATGATTCCTGGTCAACTTGCACTAGTGAAACAGAGCAGGAGGCAGTAGAGCAGCAGAAATGTTGGCAGAGGGGTGAGGATGAGCTCGTGGGTTGTACTGCCTTTACACTTTCCATTGTCAGTGGAACTGGCAGTGGAGCGTCCTGAAGACAAAAAATGAAAGCGGTCCAGTCTGTGGTAGGGACAAGGGTGTAGTTTTGAAATGTCTCAGGTTGCAGCATCACCTCTGTATGCCCACACTGCACGTTAACCTTGACCCACTCCAGGGAGAGCCCCCACCGTGCATGGAAACGTTCATTCTGTAGAATTAAAGTGGGTGGGAGCCAAAGGACCCCAGAGGCCATTTATTCCCACTTCTCAACTATGAATGAGATACCCAAGTCTTGGAGGGGACAGTGATAGGGTTCAGCTGTGGCTGTCAGGGAGGCGGCCCAGGCTGACTGAGAAAGCGGATCTTCCACCACTTAGTCCAGAGCCCTTTGTTTCAAACTATGTGTTTTCAGAAACCGATACTGTCCAAATCTAAGACTTCCCATCCTCTGGGGAAGATTTCTCTTTAATCTGGACCTTTATAGGCTATTTAGATGCTTTTATTAATCTTCTATTTCTTTGTGACTTTTAAGTAATTTGCTTGCCCTTCAGGAGCTATAATTGCACAACTATAAAAATAAAGATAGGGACTTCCCTGGTGGTCCAGCAGCTAAGACTGTGCTCCCAATACAGGTACAGGTTTGATTCCTGGTCGGGGAACTAGATCCCATAAGCCACAACTAAGTGTTTTTATGCTGCAACAAAGGTTGTGTGAGCCACAGCTAAGATCCAACACAGCCAAAATAATAAATAAATATTAAAAAATAAAGATAATAATCTGGTTCCCCCTTCTTGCTCATAAAGCCTTCCTGGTGTTGTAAAAAGTATAAGTCTGATTAGAAAGAAAAAGTAATCATTTTGAATAAAAAGCAAGATAGAATATCATAGTTTGAGTAAACATTATTTTATACATCTCAAATTAATTTGATGTGACTTAGGGGGGACATTAAGTCCATGAAAGTCACCTGACTAGGCTTCGATCAGCCCTGCCATTTTCTAGCTCTGTTCCTTTGAGTACATTACAACCTCCCTGAGCCTCCGTTTTCCTTTGTGGATAAAGAGAATGAGAATACTTAAAATGTTATAATGACAATCAAACAGGACGATATATGTAAAGGACCTGGTACATGACACCAACAGCACGTGAAGATTTCCACAGCTCCACATCCTGCCCAAACCAGGAGCTGGCAATTTTCACTAGTCTAGTAGGTTCTATCCAAGTAAGGATTTTGTTTCAGAGACAAGACCCCTCTGCTGGATCAACCAGAGAAACAGACCCAGTAAGAGACATACAGTTAAGAGATTTAATGCACGTAATCTGCTTACACAACAGTGGAGGATGGAGAGGCAAGTCTGAAACCCAGAGGGAAAATCTTCAGGAAGGGCGAGCTGTTGCTCCAGCAACAGGCAGAACTTCTGCCTCAGGGAAACCCCTGATTTTCAACTGACTGACTCAGACCCACCCAGATTATCTAGAATAATCTCTGTTACATAAAATCAGCTAATGATAGAGGTTAATCACAACTACAAAATACCTTCACATCAAATACTTAGATTGGTATTTGATTGATTAACTGGGTACAGATTGACACATAGAACCAACCATCACAGGGTCCAACTTTTGTATTTTAAGAAAATCATTCTGGGCATTGAAGGAAGGCGGAGCTGAAGATGAGAGAAGCTGGAAACAGAGAGATGAATAGAGAAACTAGCGCATTACATCAAGGGAAGGCATTTAAGTAGCAGTAGCTGAGGTAGAAAGTCAGAAGCAATTTGAAAGGCCGGGCTCAGCTTGTTGGGACTGTGACCTGTTACGAACAGGGTTGAGAAAAGAAGAAGAATGAGCAGGATCAGGGATGGTACTGAGGTTTCTGCTGGTTAGACTGGGTGGATGTGTTGTCATTGACCAGTGAGGGATATACATAGAAAAGCGTAGGCTTAAGCAAGGTGATGGCTTTATTTATTTTTAACATAACCAAGTGTGAGATGGGCTTCTCAGGGGTAGCCTGCCAATGCCAGAGATGCAGGTTTGATCCCTGGGTCAGAAAGATTCCCTGGAGGAGGAAATGGCAACTGACTCCAGTATTCTTGCTGGGATAATTCCATGTACAGAGGAGCCTGGTAGGCTATAGTCCATGGGGTTGCAAAGAGTCAGACACAGCTGAGTGTGCACGCATATCATACACAACTGTGAGATGCCTGTGAAACACCCAAATAGACGTTCCTGGTAGGAGATTGGCATGAAGACGCTTAGCTCTTTAGAGAGGCCAGAGAGTTTCTGTAAAGAGGGCTTGGTGAAGCAGATCTTCATAAGTAGTTTTTCCTTCATGTACAATGGATAATGTTTCTGCTAAGTGGCTATAGGGTATACTGGCATGGTGCCTCTGATAATGTTACATCAGTGTGACCATTCTGTGATTATTCCTGCTGCTGCAGTGATTTAGCCCAGGGCAGAAACTGCTTTCTTGGCCAACTGTTGCAGGGGCCTACCTGGATGCCATTGTGAGAGTTAGAGCCTCAGCAGGAGCCGTACCTGCAGAAGCTGTCTTCTGAGGAAATTCCAGGATGGAGTCACTAAGTTCTGGGCTGTGACCTGAAAGCATACAGAAAAGGCATAATTAATGACCATGTGACAGCTCAGTGCCCACCCCCCAAAGCAAGGCTAGCCCAGGCAGGCTGCCTGGGAAGAAGCAAGCCCCCTTGGCTCTTCCAACCCTAGACCTCCTCTGACAGGTCTGCAGACAATGGATGGAGGGTTGTGCCCTGGGAGGTATGGGAACAAGGGAAAGAAGGACTGAACACTGACCGAGCACCTCCTATGTGCCATGAAGTGTGCTGGGCGCCTTCAAAATGATGAAATGGTGAAAATGGTGACAGCGAACACCGAGGTTTGCCTTGGTGTAGATGGCATGTATGGTTTATTTTCTCGTATTTAATTGTCACAGCAATCATATAAGATGGGTACTATCATGAAGCACATTTTACCAGAGAGATGAAGTGACTTGCGCAAGTTCATACAAAGTGGGGTTTGAAAAAAAGTTCTGATTCTCAAGGCCAGAGTTTCAGATTCTGTGCTGCCTCTGCCCGATACTGACACAGCCACTCTCCCCTCCCTGGTCCTGTCATTCAGGGGGACAAGACCACAGGGTGCTTCCCCCTACAGTTCTTACAGATTTCTATCTTCACAACTTCAAGGAGCCAGATGGGTTGGAGGAAGTACTAGGTGGGGATTAGGACACTTAGGTTGCTATCCCAGCCTCTGTCTGACTTTGAACCTTAGACCTTAACTTTTCGTTAGGGTTCATCATCTGTAAAATGGAGATGCTTACATCTGAGGGTCCGATGCAGGACTTGCTAGGGAAGTGTTTTTGTAAACTATTCCTTTGCATCTGTACCTACTGCCCTGATTTTCAGAAGGCCCTCTGCCTGTTACCTTCCCCAACCCTGACTCTGCTCATCCTTTATTATGAGTTATGACAGTTTTATCAGTTCTCTGATAATCATGCCTTGAAGCAGGAGGCCACTAAAATTCTTATTTAAATAATCTCAACTCCCTGAGCCAGCTGGAGGGGGCAGGGAGGTGTAGCAGATTTAGCAGCTGCTGAAGCTATAACCAAGAGGAGTCTTCTTGTCAGTCATAGGAGTGAATCATTCAAATGGCTGCATTGCTGAGTCCTTTCCTAAGGCAAGCTGCATGGCAGTGTTGCTTTCCTCACTCACTAAGCCTAAAATGAAGCTCAGCTTCTTACTTTGAAATGTACCAGGCATAGGTATTTGAAAGAGCATGGGCTCTGGAGCCAGCACTGTCACCTACTAGCTAAGTGATCTTGAGCAAGTCCTATTGCCCAGCTGGGCCTCAGTTTCCTTATCTGTAAAATGGGAGTGAAAATACTTGCTTCACAGGGTTATTGTACAGTTCACATGAGATTGTGGGTTTAAGAGGCCCTGCAGCTATACCACTTGCTCATTAGATTCTCAGTGATTCTGGCTGCCCTGAGTCTCTGAGCTGGGAGAACCAGCACCTTGGGGAGGTTGATTTGATGAGGGTGAAATGATCTGGTTTCCAGAGTGCAAAGGCAGAGGACTCAATAATAGACATTGGAATCACAGTCCTATTTTTAGTTACATCCTGCCTAAGGTTTGAGCATGTGGTGTCTTCCGCATGTGTCCCTTCTTCCTTTTCAGGGTAAGCAGCAGAGGATCAGGGTGAGGAGGCCGCTGCCCAGCTTCCCCTGTCTTCACAATCCATCTTTCTCCTCACTGGAATCTACAATCAGCTTTAAGGAAATCTGTGCTGATCCCTGGACATGAGTGTTTTACTTTAGTCTTCTGTCTTCTAGTTTTTGCTCTAGGTTCTCTCACCACCAAACCAGCCTTCACCTTAAAACTGTGGAGGAATTTCATCCATCACCCCTGCCTGTGTCCACAGTGTGGCTGATTTCATGAATCTGAGGAGCACAGCAGTACGTGTTTTTCCAGCAGGGCTTGTTCTCACCATGCCCCACAGGGCCCCCTCCAAGCTCAGAGCTCTAGAGAGCCTCCTAGGTCTCATGTGACATAGAAGGGGAGTGCAGACCACGGACCACCCATGACTTAAGAGTAATAGTAACAGCAAATGTTGTTTCATGTCTTCCTTGTAGCACCTCTCTGGTGGGCAGGAATGTGGTTTAGTGGCTGAGAGCACAGGGTTTCAAATCAAAGAGACCAGGGTTTGAGTCCTAGCTCTGCAGCTTAACACTGTGACCTAAGACAAGTTAGTGAGCTCCTTTGAGTGCAGGTCACCATTTCTGTCAACTGGGGATAATAGTCCCCATCCCACAGAGCTGTGAAGACAAGTGAAAGAATACCTGCGGAGCCTCAGCACAGGCCAGGGACACGCATGTCAGCATGTCACGCAAAGTGACTGTGGCATCGGTTTTATAGCAGAGGAAGCAGCAGCCCAGGGAGGTTAACTCGTTTATCTAAGATAGGCATTATCCCTATTTTATGTAAAAGGAAATGAGGCTGAGAGGTCAAGAATCTAGCCCAAGGTTATACAACTGCTATGTAGCAGAGTCTGAACCTTAACCAGGTCTCCTGATATTTTACCAGAAGCCTCTGGAAAGCTGAAATAAATACCCCAAACTCATTTATAACTGGCCCGGTGGTGGTGGAGTCCCAGCCCAACCTTCCTTCTGCTGAATCCCTCTTCCTAGACATGGACTGCTGGTGATAGATGTGTGTGGGTGCACACACATTTGTATACAAATACATGCATCTAAAATGACAGAGTAGGAAAATGTCCTGGGAGACCACGATTCCCCAGAGTTCTCTGGGGTGCAGTGTTCTGGTTAATGAATTTTCTACGAGTATTAACCCCTTGGCTTCAGTCATTGTTGAAGATGATTTTGAAATGCATTGCAGCCATCCACTTTCTGATGCTATTGATAGAAGAGGCTGTCTAGTGAGTGTAATTAAATCCTGCTTAAATGACAGAGAATCTTGGCAGGGTCTCCAGGCATCATCACAATGGCCAGTCATGATGTTCAGGACTTGAATAGGAATCTGTGCATCTGTGTAGGTCTGCTACACTCATTGTATTATTTAATCATGGCAGCAGCCCTGGGTGTGTTGGATGGGAGTGAGGGGCAGGATGGGGACATAATTATCCCCATCTCACACGTGAGCAAACTAGGGCTCAGTGGGAAGGCTTCATCAGGGACCATCTAGCTTGAAATTAGCAGAGCTAGAACTGAAGTGACATTTGCCAAGACAGTGCAGTAAAGCAGAAAAAACAACAACAACAACAACAACAACAAACAGATTTTTGAGTCAGACATACCTGGGTTTAAATCTCAGTTTTGACACTTACTAATGATATTGACAAGTTACTCAATCTCTCTGGTCCCAACATTCCTCATATGTAAAAACAGGGAGAATAATAGTGCCCTTGCTGGAATTATTTTAAGGTTATTCCAAGTGTGTAATGCATATAAAGTAGCTGGTATTGTGCCTGGTCAGAGTAGGTCCTTAGCACATTTTGTTTAGTCGCTAAGTCGTGTCCGACTCTTTTGCAACCCTATGAACTATAGCCTGCCAGGCTCCCCTTCCGTGGGATTCTCCAGGCAGGAATATTGGAGTGGGTTGCCATTTCTTTCTCCAACCTTAGCACATGGAAACATTCTGTCTCCTAGTCCAGCACTCTTTCTGTTCTACCAAGTTATCCGTTGGCGTGATGTGGAAGGTCAGAGGGAATGGATTGAACTGTCTTTGAGCCCATCAAATTCTAGAAATGCCTTTTTGAAGTAAATATTATTCTCATTAGCTTTAGGAGGGTGGGGTTTTTGTTTTATCTCTTTCTAATAACAGAGGTCTTTGAGATTTTTATTCATAGGTAAACTTAAATAATTTTAATATAAGAGGTCAGACGTGACAGAGGTCACCGTCAATACAAGAGGTGCTACGAAGCAATATAGTATCACATATGGATGTTATTGATAGTAAATGCTCACAGTCTGGAAATTCTTTTTGGATCATGTAGGTCTGTCTTTTAAAATATGCATAGAATTTGACTAGGAGAACAGGACACATTTCATGTAGGGTCAAAGGTAAGAAGGTAAGGCAGTGTAAGATATGCTTGACTTGACTGGAGCAGAAACTATACTATACGGGGAGCATACATGATAAGCTTGGGGAGAAAAGCTCATATGTAGAGGCTCACATGTACATGTAAACACACACATGTTACTCTCATCTTCTACCCATATACATTGCTAATCTAAAGCTACTTCCTTAGCTCGAAGTGATCAGAGACTGGCTGAATAAATCTTACTGTCCTCCTTGATCTGTAGGAAGACAATGTATATAAAGAAAGAACCCTGGGCCTGGGGTTAGGAGACTCCAGAATTGCTCTAGGTTCCATCTCTTCAACAGTGTGACTTGGAAGAGACATGTAACCTCCCTGGGCTTTACCTCCTCATTTATGAAAAATGGGCCACTTTTGGAAAATCCTTTGAAACTGTTTATCAAGAGCCTCGAAGATGTCCATTCACTTGTATTGATTCATATCCTGAAACTGCCTCCTAAGGACAGATCTTAAATGTGGAAAAAGTCATTATGATTAAAGATGTTATCCTAGTGTTTCATAATCTAGCAAAATTAGAAGTTGCCTAACCATCCAGCAATTGGGATTAGATAAAGTTATGGCCCATCTATCTACTCGACTAATTTTCTGTGTTTACTAAGATAACAACCTTGGACACATAAACAGGAAAACCAAAAGGGATATATGAGGTACTAGGAAAATCATACTCCCCGATGTAGGCAACATTCTTGATGTCCCCCGGGATTCTTCACGATCTGGCCCCAGGCATTCACAACCAAAATCCCTGTGCGACCACTATTTAGCATATAGGGTGACCTCACTTTGGTGACCCTGGGACGTTTTCTTAACAAACGCCTTTCTCCTTTGTGTTTGCTTGTCCTGACATTCTTCCTGAGATGCCCCTCCCTCCCTTGTCCAGCAGATGAATGCCTGTTCTCATTTCAGTCCAGCTTTTTAGCTTTCCCTGACTTCCTAGAAAGAATCAATTGTTCCCTCACCTCTGTTCTGGTACACTGCATAAGGGGCCTCTCACCCCTGGGTATCTTGTTAGTCTTCTGTGTCTGATTCTGTTGTCTGCCTCCATGTATAGCCTGGACATCTCTTAGGAGTCAAAACTGCCTTATGGCCAAATTCTCTGTACTTAGAAGAGGACCTGGCGTTTAATGGGCATGCAATAGGAATTGATTATTTTTCACTTCTTACTTTTACTTTTTGTTTTTCCATGTTTTCTGCATATTTTGTAATGACCTTGCATTATGCTCAAAATGGAAGGGGAAAAAAACCCCAATAATCCATTTGTCCATTTATTGTTAAGGAGGCAACTGGCCTAATTCAAAGATTCTCAAACCTAGTAGTGTGTCAGAATCACTAGGAAAGGTTATTAAAATGCAAATTCCCACACCCCTAGACAAGCTTCCTGAACCCAGTCTTATTATCAGTATTCCAGTCTGGAATCAGTATTGTTAACAAGCCACTTGGTTATTGTGATGCTTAGTCATGGGTGGGACCCCTTGACCTAAGTACCTCTAAGGTGCTTTTAGCCTAGATTTTCCTTCTTCTTGGAGGGCCTCCTGTTCCTTGCTGTGCCTACCACAAGTGGTGTCAGTATGAAGGCATTGTGGAGCAGCAGGCCAGACAACAGGAATAACTGTGATAGTTGTGTTATGAGCACCTGTTCTGGGCCAATGACTGCCTTTTTTTTTTTTTTTTTAATCTGTACAACAATGCTTTGAGGTCAGTTTCATTATCTCCATTTTTATAGATGTGAAAACTGAGGGAAAGAGGAGTTAAGTGTCTGAAAGTGTTAGTCACTCTGTCATGTCTGACTCTTTGCAACCCCATGGACTATAGCCTCCTAGCTCCTCTGTCCATGGCATTCTCCAGGCAAGAATACTGGAGTGGGTTGCTAGTCCCTTCTTCAGGGATCGAACCTGGGTCTCCTGCATTGCAGGCAGATTCTTTACCATTTGAGCCACCAGAGAAGCCCAGTGGGTTGCCATGCCCTCCTCCAGGGGATCTTCTCAAGCCAGGGATTGAACCCAGATCTCCTGCATTGCAGGTGGATTCTTTACCTTCTGAGCCGTCAGGGAGGCCCAAAAATACTGGAGTGGGTAGCACGTCCTCTTTCCAGGGGAACTTCCTGACCCAGGAATTGAACTGGGGTCTCCTCCTTTGCAGGCAGATTCTTTATCAGCTGAGCTACCTGGGAAGCTGAGTGTCTGGCCCCAGGTTAAATAGCAAGAAGGCAGTGGAGCTCCTATTTGAATTCAGTTCGTTCAGACATGAAAGCCCAGGAACCAGAACTCCCTCCCGGCCCCTTCTCTGCCTCCCCTGGCGGCAGGGCCAGGTGAAACCTGCTGTGTGCAGAGAGGAGAGGCCGGGTGCAATGGGGTGGGCCCTGGAGCCCCTGTCCTCTGTGCAGACGTGTGGGATTAGCAGGCTTGGGCAGCCGTGCGCCACAGAAGCGGGGGCTCCTGCTCACCAAATGTGCTGACACCCACCCACCTGCCTACCGGGCGCAGTGAAGCAGCGGAATTCAATTTGCGGCAGTGACCTAAGAGGGGCTATTTTAGTAAGAAAGTAGGTCAGGGGCTGCAGCGGTGCTGCCTGAGAAACGAGCAGCCTCCCCTCTCACCGGGAGGCTTGTTCATCTCTCACACAGCCGGTGTGGAGGTGAGGAAGGCCGACCTGGCATCCTCACATGACCGCAGGCGTCACTGTGGAGCCACTCCAGGGAAAACACGCACACACATCTAAGACAGAGGTTCTTGTCTGGCTTTGCCTAGGGTCCTGGCCCGAGGATTCCTCAGGAGGTTAGAATCGCTCCAGGGAATATGATGGGGGGGTTCTTATACTGTGTTCCCACTACATACCAGCTACCGTTCTGGGTTTGATATGAATTATCACTTAATCCTTGCAAATACCACTGCAAAGTAGGTATTATTATCCCCATTTTACAGATATAGAAACTGAGTCACAGAGAAATTGAGAATTACTGAAGATCACAGAGCTCATGTGTAGTGGACCCAGATTTTGAATCCCACGTCAGACTTCAAAGCTGATGACCAAATGGCCAGTCCCTCAAACCATGCTGGAGGTGATTTTTTAAATTACCATTCTACTTCTGCCCCATTTTATTTGGCACTTCAGAGAAAACAGCACAGAGATGGCTTTCTCTAGCTGGATTTACCTGAGTCAGACAACCTACTCCTTCCAGGATAGGAAAGGGTGTACCGACCTCTTCCCTAGAGAGGAGAAAGCACATTTCCCCATGCTGCTGCCCAATCATCGAAGCCAGCAGCTGCCAAAAACAAACCAGCCACCTGATTTCCCTGGACCCGGGGTGTCTCAAAATGCTCTGTCCCACTTGCTCTGCCACATATTAACGGCAGATCTGTGGCAAATTGCGGGGCGCTCATTGGCGATGCACAAGCAGACGCGAGCTTGTTAACAGAATGCAGTAATTGACACATCGTGATTCATTATGCACAGCACGGAGGACTCGAGCAGAAGCCCACTTTGTGGCCAGCCGCCACTGGCACCGCCAGCCTTGAGAATCTGTTCCTGGCTCTGTTCTGGCTCTCCAGCTGGAGGCACGGTGCCTTCAGGGCCAGAAGCAGTCAGAGGCTCCCACCTTATCCTGCTCCCTCCCTCCAAGCAAGCCATGAGGATGTTTCCTCTGCCCCAGGCTGCATCATCTTGGAGGTGGGGGGGGGGTCATTTGTTCATTCATTTATTCAACATGTATTTTTGAAAATGCACCAGGCATGTCACAGAGAATAAGACCGACAGTTCCTGCCCTCACCCAACTTGCAGTCCCTCTCTGGGCTTTCTTTTACTTGTCATCAAATCAGTAGGAAAGAGACAAATGGATTGCTCAATCTCTTCTAGCTCTAAGATTTCAGAATCTGTGATCCTGGATTATAAACATTTATTATTGAATCCTAGTGTCAATCTTACTCATTCGTATACAATGCCAAAGGGGGGAAAAATGAAAATCTAGAATTTCAGAATCAGAAATTGGATCAGAATCAGAAATGAGAACCATGGACACAAGCTAGTTCAATTTCTTCACTTACAGATGAAAAAAATGTGTGAGAGAAAAAAGAATGGGACTTGGCCCAGTGGCAGAGCAGGCTGGGGAGGCCAGTGCCAGGTGAAGCCAAACCTCACCTCCAGCCTTTCCGAGGCTGCCTCCTCTCGCAGCACTGCTGATGAGCCCCTCCTCAGAACCCTTTCTACATCCGGCTCCTTGAATGCTGAGCTTTCCTGAGTCTCTCCTTCCTACTTCTCTGACCCCTGCTTCTGGGCTCTCTTACCAGCCTTGGAGCCTTCAGCCTGCAAGTGGAAGAGGAAAGATCAGTTTTGCCTCGGAGGTGGCTAATCTGGTAGGTGAGCCTTAGAAGGTGAATAGGATTCCTTTCCCCAAGACCACCAGGAAGATGGCCAAGAAGAAGAGGAAGAAGAGCAGGTAGAGTTTGCTGCAAGTTCTCAAACAGGCAGATACGGGCAAACGACAGTGAACCAGAAAGGAGAGGGGAGCTGATGGAGGTGGCTGGTGAGCAGCTCACTGGAGCCCCACAGAGGGGCCAGCCTTACCTCATGCTGCAGAGCCCTCTGTATCTCTGCCCTTTGCCTGAGTCCTCCATTTAGCCCCGTGGAAAGAACATCAAGCTGGGACAAAGAGAAGATCTTTCTGATGATCTAGTAGGGCAGAGGGATTGAGATCAGTGCAGAGAAGTCAGCACCAGGAGGCTCAGCACTTTTTCAGTGACCAGGGACATCACTCTGGGCAGAGGAAGATGCTGTGAGTAGACAAGGCTTTAGCCAGCTCCTAAAGTACCTGTTTGTGGCTTTCCCCTTCTTTCCCTCACAGTCTGGGAACCAGTATATTGAAGTAACTTGACTAATTAATAAAGTTTTCTGTCCTACCATGCTCCCCTAGGATGGAGGTGGTCAGAGGTAGGAGGTAGGTCAGATGTAGGTCAGAGGCAATCGGAGGGTGAGAATATTGTTGATTATGAAAAACTGCATCCATTTTGTGTATCTTTGTACAACTTTAGTCTCCTAAATTGATCTCTGTTATTTTCCATACTGTACTTTTGTAGAATATAGTTTTCCAGTAGGCACATAAATCATCCTTAAAGCAGTACTTGCTCCATGTCCATAAAATATGTCATATTTGCACTTAAAAAATGCATCTGTCACACTCAAAAATAAATCATTCTGAAGTTTTGAAAAATGATTTTCAAGTCATCTGACTGTGAGCTGGAAATGTGAGTCTGAAGCATTGACTCTTGTGCATCCTTGGGCTAGTCACTTTCCCTTTCTGTCCCTCAGCTCTCAAACCTGCAGAATGAAGCGGATGGATTAGTGTAGTTTTACACATCTGGCCTGTGAACTGCTGCTATTGACTCACTTAGGATAAGTGTTACATATTCAGATTACTGGGCCCAGTTGCCCATGTATAGAGTTGGGAATTGAGTGCTTGGAAATTTTTACTTCTAGCAATCCTCTAGGTGATGCCAGGTCGTGCAGCCAGGTTTGAAATAGTTATCTTCCAAGAACCCCGCTGGTTCTGTTTTAGAATCCTCTGCCTTCTCTTTCTTGCTCAGTTTTCCTGATTTTCTCCTATCTTTTTTTTCCCCCTAGAGAGCTCCCCTCGCTAGACCATGAACCGCTCAGGAGCAGGGGCCACATCTTGCCCACCTCTGTATCCCTGGAGTTCAGCATAGTTCCTGGCACACGGGATGTGCTGAGTGAGCAGAAGAAGGAAGTGAATGGGTTTTCATGGCTTTGCTACCGTTTGTGCACATCCAAGACCAACCTAGGCTTCCCTGGTGGTGCAGAGGTTAAAGCGTCTGCCTGCAATGTGAGAGACCTGGGTTTGATCCCTGGGTCAGGAAGATCCCCTGGAGAAGGAAATGGCAACCCACTCCAGTATTCTTGCCTGGAGAATCCCATGGACGGAGGAGCTAGGTGGACTACAGTCCACGGGTTGCAAAGAGTCGGACACGACTGAGCTCGGCTTCAAGACCAACCTAGATAGCATATTAAAAAGCAGAGAGATATTACTTTGCCAACAAAGGTCTGTCTAGTCAGACAGATGGTCTGTCTAGTCAGACAAAAGGCTATGGTTTTTCCAGTGGTCATGTGTGGATGTGAGAGTTGGACTGTGAAGAAAGCTGAGCGCTGAAGAATTGATGCTTTTCAACTGTGGTGTTGGAGAAGACTCTTGAGAGTCCCTTGGACTGCAGTGAGTTCCAACCAGTCCATCCTAAAGGAGATCAGTCCTGGGTGTTCATTTGAAGGACTGATGCTAAAGCTGAAACTCCAATACTTTGGCCACCTCATGCGAAGAGTTGACTCATTGGGAAAGGCCCTGATGCTGGGAGGGATTGGGGGATAAAAAATGATTTTCAAGTCATCTGACTGTGAGCTGGAAATGTGAGTCTGAAGCATTGACTCTTGTGCATCCTTGGGCTAGTCACTTTCCCTTTCTGTCCCTCAGCTCTCAAACCTGCAGAATGAAGCGGATGGATTAGTGTAGTTTTACACATCTGGCCTGTGAACTGCTGCTATTGACTCACTTAGGATAAGTGTTACATATTCAGATTACTGGGCCCAGTTGCCCATGTATAGAGTTGGGAATTGAGTGCTTGGAAATTTTTACTTCTAGCAATCCTCTAGGTGATGCCAGGTCGTGCAGCCAGGTTTGAAATAGTTATCTTCCAAGAACCCCGCTGGTTCTGTTTTAGAATCCTCTGCCTTCTCTTTCTTGCTCAGTTTTCCTGATTTTCTCCTATCTTTTTTTTTCCCCCTAGAGAGCTCCCCTCGCTAGACCATGAACCGCTCAGGAGCAGGGGCCACATCTTGCCCACCTCTGTATCCCTGGAGTTCAGCATAGTTCCTGGCACACGGGATGTGCTGAGTGAGCAGAAGAAGGAAGTGAATGGGTTTTCATGGCTTTGCTACCGTTTGTGCACATCCAAGACCAACCTAGGCTTCCCTGGTGGTGCAGAGGTTAAAGCGTCTGCCTGCAATGTGAGAGACCTGGGTTTGATCCCTGGGTCAGGAAGATCCCCTGGAGAAGGAAATGGCAACCCACTCCAGTATTCTTGCCTGGAGAATCCCATGGACGGAGGAGCTAGGTGGACTACAGTCCACGGGTTGCAAAGAGTCGGACACGACTGAGCTCGGCTTCAAGACCAACCTAGATAGCATATTAAAAAGCAGAGAGATATTACTTTGCCAACAAAGGTCTGTCTAGTCAGACAGATGGTCTGTCTAGTCAGACAAAAGGCTATGGTTTTTCCAGTGGTCATGTGTGGATGTGAGAGTTGGACTGTGAAGAAAGCTGAGCGCTGAAGAATTGATGCTTTTCAACTGTGGTGTTGGAGAAGACTCTTGAGAGTCCCTTGGACTGCATGAGTTCCAACCAGTCCATCCTAAAGGAGATCAGTCCTGGGTGTTCATTTGAAGGACTGATGCTAAAGCTGAAACTCCAATACTTTGGCCACCTCATGCGAAGAGTTGACTCATTGGGAAAGGCCCTGATGCTGGGAGGGATTGGGGGCAGGAGGAGAAGAGGATGACAGAGGATGAGATGGCTGGATGGCATCACTGACTCGATGGACGTGAGTTTGAGTGAACTCCAGGAGTTGGTGATGGACAGGGAGGCCTGGCGTGCTGTGATTCATGGGGTCACAAAGAGTCGGACACAACGGAGCGACTGACCTGAACTGAAGTAGTTTCCATAATTTTTCCTATAAGACTCAATCATTATACATCTTCTGATTTGATAAGAAAAGAAATTTCAGAAACTCACAAAAATGGATGTGAATCTTAGTTCCACCACTTACTGTATAGTAATTTATTCCAAGTCATTTAATCTCTCTAAACTGCAGATTCCTTGATTGTACAATAAGGATAATGACACCTGGTGCTACAGATCATTGTAAGGATTAACTTACTATTAATACATGAGAATATACATGTGAAAGTGCTTGACATTCAGTGGGAACTCACATACTTTAGTTGCTTTCTTCCTTCACATGGTAAGTGATAGGAAAAGGAGGGAAGGAGACTCAAAAGAATGGATCATCCCCAAGCCAGCCACTGAGGATGAAATAAGGCCCTTTGTCCTCCTCTGGCTTCCCAGGACCCTGAGACTCTGAATGAAGCCCAGGCAGCTTGGTGGCCCCCTACTTGCTCTGTCCTAAGCACACCAGTATTCGGACTTAGAATCTCCTGACTCCAAATGCAGTGTATTCTCTCTATTACTCTGCTACAGGAAGGTAGGAAAAGAGGTAGCAAAAGAAATTCAAGGAACAGTTATAGGTTTGGGTCCCTCATGCAGGCCCAATATCTGGGGCTTGCAGTGGGAAGCCCAAGTTTATTTAGAGAGGAGAATGTCCAGGGTCAAAGATCTTTGGGTTGGTTTTGTTAGCTGTCAGCTCCCCTCTCTGCAGACTCTGTGTTGGAACTGCCACAGCATGCTTCTTCCCATTAAAATCTTTTTCGAACTAGGTCTAGCTGTTTCAGCCCTGGAAGGAAAGCTGGGTTATTCTCTGAGAAAAATGGTCAGTGGTTATCCCTCCCCACAATACTTTCAACATCACAATAGCAGCAACAGCCATCCTTTACCAAGTGCCTCCTGTGCTGAATCTTCCTGACATCACTGTGAGTAGGTGTTATTAGCTCCATTTTATAGGGGAGCAGGTTGTCATTAAGAGTGTAGACTTCAGAGTTAGACCAAGGTTCAAATTCTGGCCCCACCATGTTTTAGCCAGCCCTCTCTGAGTCTCAGTTTCTTCATCAGCAAATAGGGTTAGTAATGTATACATTATAGCTGTTATTCAGTTGCTCAGTATTGAACCTTATAGTGTCAATACTATTAATATGATGACTGTGTGAATATCACCTTCCTGATACTTGACATAGTGCCTAACACCTGGTAAGGAAATCCCCCATCAGTGTTGTTGTTCAGTCATTCAGTTGTGTCTAACTCTGCTGCCCCATGGACTGTAGCTCGCCTGCAGACTTCCCTGTCCTTCACCATCTCCTGGAGCTTGCTCAAACTCATGTCCATCAAGTCGGTGATGCCATCCAACAATCTCATCCTCTGTCACCCCCTTCTCCTCCTGCCCTCAATCTTTCCCAGCATCAGGGTCTTTTCCAGTGACCCTGGAAAAGCGTCTCTTCGCATCAGGTGGCCAAAGGATTGGTGCTTCAGCTTCAGCATCAATCCTTCCAATGAATATGCAGGGTTGAATTCCTTTAGGATTGACTGGTTTGATCTCCTTACAGTCCAAGGGATTGTCAAGAGTCTTCTCCAGTACCACAGTTTGAAAGCATCAATTCTTCGGCGTTCAGCCTTCTTTATGGTCTAACTCTTACATCCATACATGACTACTGGAAAAACCATATTTTTGACTATGTGGACTTTTGTCAGCAAAGTGGTATCTCTGCTTTTAATATGCTGGCTAGGTTTGTCATAGCTTTCCTTCCAAGGAGCAAGCGTCTTTTAATTTCATGGCTGCAGTCACCATCTGCAGTGATTTTGGAGCCCATCAGTGTATGGTGATAACCCATTACAATGATGGTGGCAGTGGTATGATCTCTTGATCTATAGAAGGTTGGCCATCATAGTAGATTCTAGAGGGATGAGGAGAGACGGTAAAACCCCCAGAAGTTCCTAAGATAAACTCAGGAGAACCTCAGAAATGGTGTTGGAAGGAACCTGGTGTGATTGGTTGGAATAAAATCAGAGAAGAGCTGTATTTTATTCATATAGTGTGTTTTTATCGACTACCTACTCTGTGTCGGGCCTTGTGCTAAAACCTGGAGATGCAATGATGATAAAACAGATATGATTTCTGCCTTCAAGGAGCTTGCCATCTCACGGGGGAATGAAACACTATTAAAATACTTACACTAGGATAATTATTAAAATAATTATAAAATTGCAAACTAGGATAAATGCTATGAGATAAAGGGACAGGTTGCCATGAGAACATATAACAGGGGTCCTGACCTACTTCAGGTGATCAGGGATAGTTTCACTGGGAAAGTAACATCTGAGCTGAGAGTAGAGGGATCATTTGTTTATCAGGTGAGGGAGTGAGTAAAGTGAGGGAAGGCTTCCTAAGCATATGGACCAATATGGCCCCTAAGGTGACAGGCAGCTTAGCGCTTTCAGAGAACTGAGGAAGTCAGTGGGACCTGAGTATAGAGAATGGGGAAGAGTGTGAGGCTGGAGAGACAGCTCAGGGCCTCGCAGATCTGTCTTTTTTTTTCTCCTCTAAGAGCTTGGAGGCCATTGAAGGATTTGAAGCAGAGGCTAATGTATGTGTGTGTTGCACACATGGGGAGCAATATGAACAATTGGTATTTATAAGAGATCTTTTGGCAGTGGTCTTGAGAATGGATGGGAGGTTACACGAGTGCCTGTGGGGAAACCAGGATGCTTTGCATTAGTCCCAGAAAGAAAGATGCTAGATTGGGCTGAGTGGTGACATCAGAGGAGAAAGGCTTTGAGATATTTAGGAAGTAAAATTGGCAGGACTTCGTGATGGACCGATGAAAAAAGAGAAAGTATGTAGGACAGCTCCCAGGTTTTTGTAAAGACAAATGGATTATGGCCCTGCCATTCTAATCTGAAACAAACAAAAACAGGCAGAAAAAAAAAAAAAACACCCTAGATTTGGGTAGAAAGATCTTGATCTGATTTTGAATGCACTACATTTGAGGTGCCTTTTAGATATCCAAATGTAGAGTATCCATGCCTAGGGCTAAGCTGCCAATGGTAGGACACACTGACCTTGGAACACCTTTGGGTACTCTGGCCCAGATCCAGCCTCCTTAGGGTTCAGGCTTGTTTAGTCCAGTTGGTCTGATCAGGCTTGTTTAGTCCAGTTGGTCTGAGGACTCGTGAATCTGCTTCTCACTCTTCATAGTTCTGGTTCCTTAATTGACTTAAAAGGGGTGTCATGAGAGAATTCAGCCTAAGGGAGGGGTATGAACAATCTAGGGAGAGAGTTAGCATCCCGAGGGGAAAGGATTTAGGCATTGATGCCTGTTATCGTAGGTGTTTTTCCTCCAAATTTGTGGTTGAGATGTGTTTACTTCCTTATTCATTTATTAATTAAAGTATTTCCTATTAATATATATCTTTAATATGGCAAGCATGATGCCAAGTCAGAAAGGACCTCTGGTTCTTTGGGAAATGTCATCTCCAGACACTTCCTGGCATTTCTGTTCTTGTGATCAGAAAGAAACCACCCAGGATACTGTCCTTTCTCTGAACACTTAATCTCCAGGATGCTGCCTGCTGACTTTTATCAAGGGGACATGGCCTTGACTTCAGAGAGTTGGTTTGTCAGAGGGGCTCCCTCTGCAGCTGAGACCCACTCCCTGACCCCAGTCTGTCTCTGGGCCTCTCCTCTCTCGCAGAGGCTTCCTAGACAGGATTTGCATCAGTGCCAGTTCTTCACTGTAAAAGGGGCACAGCTGGAAGCCTGAGCTCCACCTCCCATGCCTAGGCCTGGGCCATGTGTTCTGGTTTGTTGTCCAAGAGCATCTCTTTGTGTCCAGGTGAGGGTGAGAGACGTGGCAGCACTGGCTCTGTGTCCTCATCTGAAATGGCCAAGGAAGTGGGGCTGGCGGGCAGTGGGGGGAGAGCGGAGGAGTGACTCATCCAGCCCTGACACCATGTAATAGGATCTGTGAATACCCATGTGCTCTAAGAACATTTGCCTTGTGAAAATCTAAACTCACAAGCCACATGAATTCAGGACAGTGATTACCATCTTGAAAGGGAGCATAGTGTCCTTGCAGAAATCCTCCAGTGTATTTAACATGCAGTACAGGGAGGGAGCCCAGATAGTGCTCGTGGTAAGGAATCCGCCTGCCAATGCAGGAGACACAAGAAACACAGATTCGATCCAGAAGATCCCCTGGAGAAGGGAATGACAACCCACTCCAGTGTTCTTGCCTGGAAAATCCCGTGGGCAGAAGAGCCTGGCAGGCCATAGTCCATGGGACCTCAGAGAGTTGGATGTGACTGAGCTCACATTCAGAGTGAGGGAGGAGAAAAACTATGCCGTTTAGGCACTCAGGGGAAGTTGGCACAACTGGAGTGGATGGTGAGCCCATGTTTGGGGAGATCTCGCTGCAGAGAATGACCATGTGTCAGGTGGGGCTGAGCCACTCCTTCCCGGGCTGGGATGGTAGACTGAGAATTGCATCTCTAAGAGTCTCTGAATCTTGGCTTTGCCTTTCATCTTGAAACATAAGTCTGCCTTGGGCAAGTCTGCCAAGTGGAAGTGTCCTTGAAGTCAGAAGTTGTTCAGTTGCCAAGTCATGTCTGACTCTTTGCGACCCCACGAACTGTAGCACGCCAGGCTTCCCTGTCCTTCACTATCTCCCAGAGTTTGCTCAAACTCATGTCCATCAAGTTGGTGATGTCATCCAACCATCTCATACTCTCTCGGCCCCTTCTTCTTCCATCCTCAATCTCTCCCAGCATCAGAGTCTTTCCAATGAGTCAGCTCTTCACATCAGGTGGCCAAAGGGTAGGTGCTTCAGCTTTAGCATCAATCCTTCCAATGAATATTCAGGGTTGAATTCCTTTAGGATTGACTGGTTGGATCTCCTTGCAGTCCAAGGGACATTCAAAAGTCTTCTCCAGTGCAACAATTCAAAAGCATCAATTCTTCAGGGCTCAGCCTTCTTTATGGTCCAGCTCTCACATCCATACATGACTACTGGAAAAACCATAGCTATAACTGTATGGACCTTTGTCAGCAAACTGATGTCTCTGCTTTTTAATATGGTATCTAGATTTGTCATAGCTTTCCTTTCAAGGAGCAAGGATCTTTTAATTTCATGGCTGCAGTCACTGTTTGCAGTGATTTGGGAGCCCAAGAAAATAAAGTCTGTCACTGTTTCCACTTTTTCCCCATATATTTTCCATGAAGTGATGGGACCGGATGCCAATATCTTCATTTTTTGAATGTTGAGTTTTAAGCCAGTTTTTTTTTTCACGCTCCTCTTTCACCTTCATCAAAAGCCTCTTTAGTTCTTCTTTACTTTCTGCCATTAGTGTGGTATCATCTGCCTATCTGAGTTCGTAGATGTTTCTCCAAGCAATCTTGATTTCAGCTTGTGATTTATCCAGCCCAGCATTTCACACAATATACTCTGCATATAAGTTAAATAAGCAGGGTGACAGTATATAGCCTTGATGTACTCCTTTCCCAATTTTGAACAAGTCTGTTGTTCCATCTCCCTTTCTAACTGTTGCTTCTTGATCTGCATACAGGTTTCTCAGGAGGCAAGTAAAGTGGTCTGATATTCCCATCTCTTTAAGAATTTTCTACAGTTTGTTGTTATCCACACAAAGACTTTAGCATAGTCAGTGAAGCAGAAGTAATATGTTGTTTTGGAATATCCTTGTTTTTTCTATGATCAATGAATGTTGGCAATTTGATCTCTGATTCCTCTGCCTTTTCTAAATCCAGCTTGTACATCTGAAAGTTCTCAGTTCACTGTTAAAGCTAGCTTGAAGGATTTTGAACATTACCTTACTAGCATGTGAAATGAATGCAATTGCAGGGTAGTTTGAACATTCTTTGGCATTGCCTTTCTTTGGGATTTGAATAAAAACTGACCTTTTCCAATCAGGAGGACCACAGCTCAATCCCAGTTCTACGTCTTCTAACTGTGTGACTTGGGCGAGCCACTGTCTGAACCTCCTTCTCCTGGTCTGTAAAACCAGGTCCATAATACTTTGCAGAGTTTTGTGTGTATGAGGGTCAATTGAGTTAAGCCTAGCAGCCAGCACCCCAGGATATAAAACAGGGAGAAGCTTTGAGGAGCTCCCGCTCAGCTGCTTTGCGTTGGCCGTCAGCTGTCTTTGTGTGCGCGTGGCCTGGGTCTGCACGCTCTGCTCAGAACATTCGTTGCTCCCCAGAGCACAAATGCAGGGCATGTGTCAGCTCACTGGCAGCCTGTGGTGGCCTGGAACACACTGTCCTCTTTCTGCCTGAGAAGACATGGGCTCAACAAGCAGTTAGCCCACCTGGCTTAAGTTTCCCCAGAAAGCTGGATCCTCATTACAGAGAAATCCTTTCAGGTTCTGAGGTGGCATGTTGCTGCAATCTGACCCCTGTAAGAATTCTGGCTATGTCCCCTTCTCATGCCAGCTCTCTCCTAAAGCCGGTTTTATGAGGAGTTATTTTCTAACATGCTGGATAAAATTCCAGTGTGTGTTTCTGATGGTGTCTTAGGAGGATCACTCTTTATTTTCCAGGGGAGCATTAGCAAAGTATAGACTAGCCTTTGGATAGAGCTAGCACAGTCACTGTCAGCTCAAGGCCATTTGCTGACTGCAAGATCCTTGGTGCCCTCGGCATGACTCTGGCTTCATCTGTCAGCATCTAACGCATGTGAATCACGCCAGCCCGAAGATACTTGTCCCGGTTCAGGGTGCTCATCCCCATCATCACAGTTTCCATCTGCACACACACAATGCAGATTAGTATTAATTGGTTATTTTCTCCTCTAGCATCCCTGCAGACCTGTAGGATCGAGTTCTTGGCCCCTTTATTCAGATTAAGAGAACATGGATCTTACAAGGTGTATTGATTTGTCTGATGCATGCAGCTAATGATTGTGTGCTAAGTCGCTTCTGTCATGTCTGACTCTTTGTGACCCCATGGACTGTAGCATGCCAGGCTCCTTTGTTTATGGGATTCTTCAGGCAAGAATACTGGAGTGGATTGCCATGCCCTCCTCCAGGGGATCTTTCCAACCCAGGGATCAAACCCCCATCTCTTATGTCTCCTGTGTTGGCAGACAGGTTCTTTACCACTAGCGTGCCACCTGGGGAGAGTTTTTGGCCTCTTTATTCAGATTAAGAGAACATAGATCTTACAAGGTGCACTGATTTGTCTGATGTCATGCAACTAATGATTGGCAGAGCAGTTCTTCAAACCATGGCCTTGTAAGCGGCAGCCTGACAGAGTGGAAACACTGTCCAGCATTTGCACCTCTCACCTGTGACATTCCTGAGCTGTGTGACCTCACCCATTCTGCTGCTGCTGCTGCTGCTGCTAAGTCGCTTCAGTCATGTCCAACTCTGTGCAACCCGATAGACTGCAGCCCACCAGGTTCCCCTGTCCCTGGGATTCTCCAGGCAAGAACACTGGAGTGGGGTGCCATTGCCTTCTCCATACTAGTCATCAGTATTATAGATGGTTATTGATATTGGTGATAACAGTAAAGTTTCCAAAGCATCTGGCATAGTGGAAGGTTCTCTAAACCACATCTCACTGCATTCTCACACTAGACATGAGAGATGGGTTTTGTTACTATCGTTTTACAAATAAGCATCCTGAAATTCAGAGAGCTAGAGTATCTTTTCTGAGCCTCAGTTTCTGTATAAAATAAGGATATGAATACCTCCCTGGAAGGGTGATTACAGGGACTGAATGAATGTGCATAAACTACATGTGTGTGTGTTAGTCACTCAGTCGTGTCCAATGCTTTGGGACCGTGTGGACACTAGTTGCCAGGCTCCTCTGTTGATGGGATTCTCCAGCAAAAATACTGGAGTGGGTTGCCATTCCCTTCTCCAGAGGATCTTCCTGACCCAGGGATTGAACCCAGGTCTCCTGCACTGCAGGCAGATTCTTTACCAACTGAGCCACCAGGAACTCAGAGCACAGGGCTATGATGACGGAGGCACTCAGTTAATGCTTCCTTCCTTTCTCTAGCTCCTCCTCTGACTCCTAATCCAAGTCTTTCCGTTGCATCTCCTTTAACCCATTTAGAAGCTGAGGTCATGCTGGAGTCCTTTCACAACTTTCTTTCTCGCTATCCCCGCACCCCTCAGAGGGTCACTTCAAGTCTCTGATCTGAGCTCTCTGTCAGGTACTGCTTCTTTAATCTTCTGCCAGTTCAGGAAACACCATCCTCTCCTGGCATGACGCTACACACCCCTGACATTTGCCCCACGGCTGTGTTCTGGAACGCTAAAGCCTGCCCTGGCCTCTCCAGCTGGGGCTTTCCCCTTTCACAACTTTCTCTAAGGCAAATAGAGTTTGTTTTTCTTATTTTGACATCTTGCCTGAGTCCCTCATGTTGTTATGTTGTGTCTTATGAGGGCCCGCATATGGAAGTGACCTGAAACCAGGTCTCCTGACTTCCAGCATCATGTTCTGCAGCTTATTATTTAAAGTTTAAGAGGCATACACAGTAGGTCATGGGGAAAATACAGGAGCCCCATCTTTGGAGAGCCTGAGAAATGTATTTATTGGGCTCTCAGTAAATGTATTTATTTAGCACCTGCTCTCAGCCAAGCCCTAGGTGTGGCCGTAAAGGAGGCAGGCAGGTCTGTCCTTTAAGAAGCTTTCATGGAACTCACATTCTAGGGTGAGAGGTGGAGAATAAAAACATAAAGTCCAGGTTCGATGCATGAGACAGCGTGCTCAGGGCTGGTGCACTGGGATGACCCTGAGGGATGGGGTGGGGAGGGAGGTGGGAGGGGAGTTCAGGATGGGGAACACATGTACACCCATGGCTGATTCATGTCAATGTGTGGCAAAAACCACTACGATATTAAAAGTAATTAGCCTCCAATTAAAATAGATAAATTAATTTAAAAAAAACATAAAGTCAATTGGTAAGAGAATTTTAGATTTTAAATGCCATGAAATAAGTTAACTGGATTGTGGGACAGAGAGTATCTGGAAGGTGTGTTGTGTACTTTGGATGGACAGAGTGGTCAGGGAAGGACTCCTTGAGAAGGTCCCATTTTGAGCTGTGATCTTCAAGGAAAAGCTGGAGCATCCCAGGCTGAGGGAGCAGCAAGAACAAAGACCTGGAGGTGGAAGGGGCTTGGCCATTCGAGGAGTGAAATGCAGATCTGGACAAGTAGGGGCACAGGGCAGCAGAGGGAGAAGGCTGAAGCTCAGAGAGCAGGAGCTGGAGGATACTGGGTTTCAGAGGCCATGGAGAGACTGCGTGTCTAGGATCAGCAAGGAGCCACCGAAGGGCTTTCAGCAGAGGAGTGTTGTGATCTGAAGGAAAACTGCGGCGGCCAAACGGAGAATGGATTGTAAAACATGAACAATGAAGCAATACCAGTTAGCCGCTATTAGAATAGCCCAGGAGAGCTGACCGTGGCCTGGCCTGGGTTATGACAGTGGAGACAAATGACCTGAATTTGTGATTATGTTGAGGTTAGGACAGCAGGGCTCAGTAAAAGAATTAGATGAAATAATCCATTCTGCTTCATCTATTCAGTACCCCATTAGTGTAAACCCAGATGATACCTAGCTTCAGTTCTAAACTGGGAGTTGTGGGGGATGACACACGCCTGGCAGTAGGTAGACTGGGAGAGCTACAGACCTGGCTGCCAGGATGTGTCTCTGCAAGTCTGAGAGACCGCAGAGCGAGTGAGGCTAGTCCTTGCATCTCTGAAAGATAGCTCGGAGGAGTGACACGGGGAGATTTTCAAAGAATTGGTTCATTCAGCAGTCCTATAGCAAGGGCCTTATCTGTGGCTGGTGTTCTGTCCCTGGTGAGTGAGATAGGCTCTGCTCTTTAGCACCTCCTTCTCTTGGGGGAGGTAGAAATGTAAAAGATACATCTCAGTGGGTAAGGATAATGACAAAGGGATAAACAAGAGGATGTGGAAATAAGAAGGACAGGACTTTTCATAGAGGAAATAAAGGCAGGCCTCACAGAGAAATCAGGCATCAAAAGGAGCTAGGAGTACATTCCAGAAAAGGGAATTGTATGTGCAAAGGCCAGACTCCTGAAAGAGAGGGCTACATCCAAGCAACAGAAAACAGCTGAGTGTGGCTGGGGTTTCGGGGGTATGGGGAGGTTTATGGACTGCTCTGTAAGGCTGTTGACTGCACCGCAAAGTGCCTTGTGTGCCATAGTGAGTATATTGGACTTAATCCTTGATGCATCCAGGAACCATTGGAAGGCTTAAAACCAGGGTCTAGATAATGCAAAGCAAATAGCTGCCCCACAGACTGCCAATCAATCAAATCCTCATTTCCTACTGCGTCTGGATGCAGCCTCAGAAACGTTCTTAACACAGCACTCCAGGCAGTCACTTCCAGTCAGCCAGAACTGGCAGGGGATGAGGCCTATTTGCCATTCTCAAGAGATGAATCTGTGGATGAGTTTAAAGAGAGAAGTGTTCTAGGACCAAAAACTATCTTTTACAGTTACTTCTTCGGCCACAAGTACAAATTGCCTTCGTTGTGCAAGACCTGGAAGACAGTCAGAGAGAACCCAGCATCCCTGCTCTTCATAGGAGAATGGCTGTTGGACTGATGGGAGAAATAACCATCTAGTCTGTAGGAACGTATTTCTGAGTGTGGCCATGGTTGTAATGACGCCCAGGAGGCAGTGCTGAGCAGAAAGTACCAGATTTCCAAGGAATTCTGCTTCCCCAGTCCCTAAATGGATGCCTTTGGTCTATAGGGAAGTGCAGTGTTTTAGTAAATGTAAGTAAGTCTTCCTTGTCCAACTGACATTGATCCTTTTCGCCAGGAAGTTCTTTTGAAAACGTCATGTAGCTCCTTTGAAGAAGGCAGAATATCCTGGGCTGAGAAACCAGGAAGTAACCATTCATCTGAGAGTTCAGGGTGGCTGGGATTGTCTCTGCCAGTTCCATATCCATGACACCCAGCATGGGACCTGACACACAGTGTGTGCTCGGTGATGTTTGCTGAGTAAATTAACTAGGAAAAGAAAAGAACCAGCCAACCAAACGTCCAACCTGGGATTCTAATTCCAGCTCTTGAATTTTGTTTCTCTTAGCTATACAATGACCTGGTTGGTTTCTGTGGCCCTTCAAGACATTCTGCTGTCCTCAGATTCTAGGATGATGAATAGAATGGTTCAGAGCAAGCCAAGTCATCACTCATATTTCTGATATGCCTCAAATTTAATCAGAATAAAATACCAAAATCAAGCAGTACTTTACAATATCTCAGATATGCCTTCTAAAAACAGAACCTGCGTCTGTCTCTGAGTTGTGAAGAAAATGTATTAGGTTATATTAAACAGCAAGATTGTCCTTTTGGTAGGAAGGAAAATGAATTAAATCCTGTCTTCCTGACTGGGGATTTTAATTGGGATTTGAGTCAATTTGATCTAAATTTGAGCATCCATCCAGAAAACATTTATTGACATCTGCTATGAGAAGGGCTTTGTGCTAGGCATGTGGGAGAGAGGGAGATGAACAAGACACAAGATGTACGAGAGCCTTCTAGGCAGAAACTGACAGTCTAGTCAGCAAGATAAAACATCCGCACTTGACTGTGGCCCCAGGTAGACTGAGAATTAACCGGGACAGGACTGGGGAGGTCGGAGGAGGAAACCCCTTCAAGTACATCATACAGGCAGGAAGTCAGCCTCTTAACACACCGTGTAGGGCTTAGAATTCACTGGGCCATCGTGGCCACGAGGATATACTCTCAGGGGATGGGCTGCCCAGAACTCCTGGTTAGCCTGCAGCCACTGAGTCAAGCCCCTGGGCCCGAGCTCTGGTTGGCAGGGAAAACCACCCCAGGCATTCAGCCATTGGTCTTCATGAGCAATGGGTACACCGCACCACCAAGCTCAGGGGCCCCTTTTCATGGCTCTTATCCTTGCGGCCAATTCAAGAGAAAGATGTTTACTGCAATAGGAATTCCTATTTTTTCTTTGCCCATGTTACCCTTTCTGCCTCAGCTCCCACTGAAATTCAAGATCTAACTAAAATGGGGGCACATGCTTTCTGACATTTATCCAACAATTACTTGTCAAACCCTTCTCTATGTAGGGCCCTGTGCCAAGTGGGTAGCAGATCATAGAGGCCCTGCCCTCAAGGAGCTGACAGAAGGCTGCATGAGCCAGGCCGAGGGAAGACTGTAATCCCAGCTGTGAGAGGGGGCAAATGAAGTGCTCGCAGTCAGAGGAGGAGCAGCTTATTTTAAGGCTATAAAAAGGGAAAACCTAAAAGAGATCCATGGGATTTGGGCCTCAAAAAATGTAAGGCCCATACACATTGAAATAGCTGTAGTAGGTTTTCTAAGATAAAATGATGACCAAAGCATTGAGGAAGCAAAAAAAAAAAAAAAAAAAAATTCCAGGAGTGTTTAGGGAACAGGGAATACCTCAGTCTGACTATATATAATAAAAGGAACATAAAGGAGAACAATGCTTTGGAAAAAAAAAGTTGAGGCCCATCTGAGTCAGTTTAGAATGCTGTATAACAGGGTTCCCTAGACTGAGTGACTTAAACAGCACACATTTATCTCTCATAGTTTTGGAGGGTGGAAGTTCAAGATCAGGCTGACAGCATGGTTGGGTTCTTGGTGAAAACTCTCATTTTAATTCACAAATGGCTTTCTTGCTGTGTCCTTATGTGGCTCAGATGGTAAAGCGTCTGTCTACAATGCAGGAGACCTGGGTTCGATCCCTGGGTCGGGAATATCCCCTGGAGAAGGAAATGGCAATCCACTCCAGTACTATTGCCTGGAAAATCCCATGGACAGAGGAGCCTGGTAGGCTACAGTCCATGGGGTCACAAAGAGCGACTGAGCAACTTCACTTATGTGGTAGAGAGAAAGAGAGAAAGCTCTCTTTTTATCAGGGCACTAATCCCATCATGAGGACTCCACCTTCATCATCTAATCACCTCCAAAGCCCCCATCTCCAAACACCATCACATCAGGGATTAGAGTTTTGACATGAAGAATTTTAGAGAAACACAAGCATTTAGTCCTTAGTAGGGCTTTCACTTTTCACTTTCACGTATTGGAGAAGGAAATGGCAACCCACTCCAGTGTTCTTGCCTGGAGAATCCCAGGGACGGGGGAGCCTGGTGGGCTGCCATCTATGGCGTCACACAGAGTTGGACACGACTGAAGTGACTTAGTAGCAACAGTAGCAGCAGCAGGGCCAGACTGGACTTCCCTGGTGACTCAGACGGTAAAGCATCTGCCTACAATGCAGGAGACCCGGGTTCAATCCCTGGGTCAGGAAGATCCTCTCGAGAAGGAAATGGCAACCCACACCATACTCTTGCCTGGAAAATCTCACGGACAGAGGAGCATGATAGACTCCTACAGTCCACGGGGTTGCAAAGAGTCGGACACGACTGAATGACTTCACTCTCTCTCTCTCAGGGCCAGACTATAGCGGGCCTCCTTAGGTGTTCCAGGGTAAAGCAATTATATATTTAATTCTGTAAGCAATAAGATGTCACTGATAGTTTTTAAGCAGCAGTGTGCATAAAATCCAAGGGTTGGAAAGAACTTTGGAGATGACCCAGTCTAGCCCTCCATCTCACACATAAAGACTGAATCCCAAAAAGGAGAAGTTACTAACCCAAAGTCAGACAACTAGTTCTGGAGCCAGGGCCAGCACCAGATCCAGATGTTCCAGCTTCAAATACCATGGTCTTTTGCCCACCAGGATGAGATCTGCACTAGGGAGAGATTTGTGAGTCTTTCTAGTGGAGGTCAATTGGGAAAGGAGAGGCAAGAGTCAGAGAGGCAGAGCTTTGGGAGACTTTTGTATCAAGTTTGGATAAAAGGCAACACCTGAAGCTTTTAGGGCCTTGACAGTGGACTGACAAGGAAGGAGCTGATGGGGGAGAAACACAGAGGTCCAGCTGGTGGGACTTGGGTGTGGAAGACAAATGGAAGAGAGGAGTCTACTGTACTTGCTCTGGCTTCTGTTCTTTACCGAGTTGTCCCATTTTGGTAACAATTTGGTAAATTACCTTCAAGTTTTCCCTTCCCAGAGGCAGGACGGGAAACAAATAGAACATAAATGCATCAAACACCCTCAGTGTTTCCTGTGTTAACCCTTTTCTTTGTAATTTTGTTTTTGTTTGTTTTTGGTCCTTCTTGCCTGGAGGACCTGATCCTTTTCCAGAGCCTGGCCTTCCAGGTTGTAAGTCCTCAGCAATGCTATCCATTTACCAGCCAGCACTCTGACTTCGTGGCTTTACATATGGGACCCTGGAGCTACCATCATCGTCTGAGTGTCCCCAATTTTAGGTTTCCTGCTAGACCCTGTGAAGGTCTGTGCGTGTGACTTACCTCCTATCACATGACTCTAGGTTTGAAACCAAAGCCCTGAGACAACCTCTAGCAAATACCAAGCTCCTGACTCCTGGCCTGAGGACGGTCTGGGCCAAGACCACCTGCCTCAGAACCTGGAAGCATGAAAATGCATATTCTGGGATTCTCCCTTACGCCTTCTGAATCAGAACTGCCGAGTGGGGGCCAGGAATCTGTACTTTGGATAAGTGCCCCCAGGTGATTTTTATGTACCTGAAGTTTGATACTCTGCCTTAGATCACTTAATACTTTTTCTGGACCTCAGTTTCCTTGTTTGAAAAATTGAGAAACTATGTACTCAATTTACTGTGAAAAAAGAAATGCACTTGGAAAAAAAATGTTAAAAGTTAAGTACATATATTTATAAAACTAATGGGCTTCCCTGGTGGCTCAGATGGTAAAGAATCCACCTGCAGTGTGGGAGACCTGGGTTCAGTCCCTGGATTGGGAAGATCCCTGGGAGGAGGGCATGGAAACCCACTCCAGTATTGTTGCCTGGAGAATTCCCAGGACAGAGGAACCTGGTGGGCTACAGTCCATGGGGTTGTAAAGAGGTGGGCATGACTGAGTGACTAAGCACAACACAGCATACATGTATATAAAATTATTATGTGTATCTCAGTTTACAATCTTGGGATCAAGACAGTCTGAAATATTTCTCAGGCTGAAATACACTGAATACTGGTAAAAGATCTGAGTGCCCACATCTGGAGCATATCTGCTTACCAAGTAAGAGACTGTATGAATGAATAACTCCAGGAAAGATAAACCCGAAGCAAAACCGTTAAGCTTTCTCTTCAATATCCTCTACCTCATGCATTCAGTCAGCATCATTCACTGAGTGCCTAATATATGTCAGGGCACCGTGCCAGGCTAAGAATATAGAGATAAATAAGACATGGTCCCAGACCTCGAGGGGCTGGAGATCAATATGGAAATGAATGTTCAATACGGTGTGATAAGCACTGGCTCCAGGGTGGGTAGAGGCTGGGTATTACTACTCTGGCAACAAGAGCAGGTATCAGGTATCAGGAAAGGTGTCACCAAGGAGATGACCCTAGAGCTCTGTCTTGAACACAAGTATCATTGTTCCAAGAAGGAAAGCCTCTTACATAGTCCTCGTCACTCACTGGCTGCCTCCTTCCATCCCATCCAATTCTCTTATCAGTTTCCTCTCCCATCAAACCAATTTCAGGAATTCAGTTTTTTCCTTCTTTCACCAAAATCTGCTTTCACTCTAAGTCAATTTTTAGGTTTAGTCATAAACACTGGGGTTTAAAACAATGCTTTTTTTGGGGAAGGGGTGCAGTGTACATTGTTACCCCCAAACTCAGCTCAACTGGAGATTTGTTTGTTTGCCTTTTATATCAGCCAGCTGATGGGAGAGGTGCTGTGCTTGATTGGTTAGATTTGTTTTTTTTTTTTTTTTCTCCTTAGGGGGAAGACTATTGGTGACAAGTGGTTTTCCCCAGCCCTTGTTGTTTTACTAGATAAATGATTACTACTTTGCTTATCTGTAAAGAATTAAGGGTTAATACATAGTCAAAGTTGACTTGTAGAATTGCTTTCTTAGTGTTTTAAGGTAGAAAAACAATGGATAATGAATCAGATCCTAAATTAAACTAGCCCTTCAAAATGACAAAGTGTCATGACCAGGTATATCCTTCCTACTCTAAAGGTGATTACCAAGTCCTCAACCTCAACCTTGGCTAGCTCTGAGTTTAAATGCAGAATCTCAGACTAGCTTATGGTTACTAGGGGGTGAGGGGAAGAGGGATAAATTAGGAGATTGGGATTTGCATATACAAACTACTATAAAATATAAAATAAGTAATTAATAAGGACCTACTATATAGCACAGGGAACTCTATTCAATAGTCTGAAATGGCCTATATAGGATACATATATATGTATATGTTTAACTGATTCACTTTGCTGTACACTTGAAACTAATATAACATTGTAAATCAACTATACTCCAATAAAAATAAAAAGAAATAAATGTAGAACTTGAGTCCCTACCTGAGATCTGCTGAATCAGAATATGTATTTTAACAAAATTCCCTGGCAATTCATATGCACATTAAAGTTTGAAAAGGACTACAAAGTTAGTGATTTATCCCCATTTATTGATTAGGACACTCATGTCCAGACAGATTAAGGAACTTTCTCAAGATCATGTAAAAAGTAGCAGAGACAGAATTCAAGCCCTGGTTACTTGAATTCCAAGTTCAACACTTGGTCCACTGTACAGCTTAGCTTCTTTGTACTGTATTAATTAACAACGCTTCTTCAGTAGTTCATGATAAATTAAGAGGGAGAAAAATAATATTTTTTCAAGATATAAATGTGTCTTCTTGAGAGCTTCAGGAGACAAGGAACGCATCAAAGAGCTCACAAAGTGAGCTTTGACTTTATGCCAGGCATGTAGCCTTGTCTCCTTTTTACAGATGGTGAGAATCCTTAGCCTTTTACTGAGTGTAAACGACCCATAGGGACTCGGGAAGGTAAGGGTTGAAGATGGTATTTAAAGGTATGATACTGGGACTTCCTAGATCAGAGGTCAAGCGATCAGAGAGATTGTGAATGTTTTTTCATCCTTGAAGTAAGATCCTGCACTTCCTGTATGAGGTCAGCTTCTTCCTCAAGTAATCAGATTTATGGCTGCTCACTGCCTCCAAAGTCAGAAATTCAGGAATTCAATCTTTGGTCACTTGGAGCTCCTCTTGATTTATGAACAACTGTCTCGTAGAGTAAAAGTGGTTTTCCCAAAGAGGGAAAAAATAGCTTAAAAGAAGGCCTTGAAGAATCAAGATGACAGAATGTATTATTTATAAGGGCCTAAAATAAGTGCTGGATCCTCCACTCACAGTGAGCAGGCGACAGCCAAGCCCTGTGTGGAGTGGAGCCCAGCCGACTCCAGCTAGATCCATGTGGCAGGGTGGTCAGCCACGCTCTGCTCAGGATGCCAGGGGTCCTTCTCGGAAGGTGACTCTCGCTGCCAGTACAGAGCAGCCCGTGTAGCTCATGCCTCCCAGCTTACAAGTGCTCACGACAGCATCAGTGAAACAAAGTAATTCATTTTTAAGAAAACTTTTTATTTTATATTGGAATATAGCCAGTTAACAGTGTTGTGATAGTTTCAGGTGGACAGCAAAGGAACTCAGCCATATATATTTATATATATATATATATATATACACACACATACCCATTCTCCCCCAAACTCCCCTCCCATCCAGGCTGCCACTTAACATTGAGCAGAGTTCCCTGTGCTGTAGCAAGAAGGTAATTCTTGAAGGAGAATGAAGGAAATGCAGCAGGAACCTGTGGGTTGGTGGGAACACACACACAGGCACACACATATGTGCACACACATACATGCATGCACGTACCATTTATAAGATTATTTTGAGTTCCTGACTTAATGACTGAAGGATACAGGTATGTATTGGGAATGAGGACAGGAATAGATACAGGGTCTCTGGACCTTTTCTTTGATAATGGCGCCTGGTTCCTTAACATAGATGCATCTGCTGGAGACTCTGGCCACGCAGAGTAGGTCCTGCCACACATCCAGGTAACAGCCACTTCTTGCTACGTTACAGGTGTTTCTTTTTTTTCACTCAAGGCTTGGCTCATTATTCTTGAAGAACTTAAAACAATTTCTCTGTTTTCTTTTAGAGAATGTTTACAAACATCTCTCCTACAAAAGGCTCTCCTGCTTTCTGAAAGAACCTCAGACTCAGCAAGTCTGCGTTTTGCCCAGTGGGGAAGAGGCAGTCAGTGTCCAGGGTTCTCACATCAACAGCCAGCATCACAGAAAACCCATTTCCCTGGCACTCGTCCCTTGACTCTGCCATAATACCTTTGTTATCTGGGGGCTTGTGGTACTGACTTAGACCTGAGGTCTATTTCCCAAGTCCATTTGTCTATAGTAGCTGTGACTCAGTGACAGGAGGGAGGTCACTGAGAAATAGAAGGGGTGCCAAGAGACTTCAGAAGACGCCCCAGGCAGTCGTGAGATTGTGCTCCAGCTTCAGAGTGATTACGAGTCTGCTTTCACCAGCAGAACAGTAGGCCAGGATTCGAACAGAGGCTTCAGAACCCTCTCATCTGTCTCTGGTCCTTCCCCTGCTTCACCCTCTTCCATCCTCTTACTCTTCAAAATTTCTCTTCTGGGCTGTGGTGACTACGCTGTGGGGGAGTAATGCTTTCAGTAGCTCTTGCTGTATTTGGAACTTGCTTTGTGTTCTCTGTTGGCTGACGGCCTCCTCCCCAGCCATGGGAGCTCACTGTGATCCATGGTGCTGCTGCAGCCATGGCAGCATCAACTTGTATTGTCTCCAGTTCTAATCTCAGAGGTCTTCCAGGTGCCTGTCACCAGAATGGTTATCCCTGGAGTGTAGGGTGCCGGCCAGTAGGCTCAGGTTTACCCACATGCCCTGGCAATCCAGGGAGCCTTCAAGAAGATGGACGTCTGACCTTCCTACCACCCTCTCCACCCCAATTCAGAATAGGCTCTGAAGACTAAAGGAAATCTCAGCATTTTAAGATCCAGGTAGCTGTTTCATATTTGAATGAGGCAGTGTGGTATAGGAGGATGTGGTATATTGAACTGGCTCAGTTCGAACCTCATCATTACCACTTTCGACAAAATGTGTGATCCTAGGCTCATCACCTGATCCCTCTAAACAAGAAATGCTGGTAGAGCCATAATGGAGAATAAAGGATGATACAGATAAAGTGCCTGTGTATATGATGTGCTTGATAAGTAGTGACTAATATTATCATTATCCTGAAAACCAGGGGTTTTCAAAAACTTTTGCCTGCAGAATACATGAGTTATTTTGGATGCTTTCCATCATATATGTTTTTTAGACCCTTTACCACTCTGGTTATTTTAGTAGTAATGTTATTACTATTACTATTTTTATTGTGGTAAAATATACATAATAAAATTCACCATTTTATGTATGGAGAAGGCAATGGCACCCCACTCCAGTACTCTTGCCTGGAAAATCCCATGGATGGAGGAGCCTGGTAGGCTTCAGTCCATGGGGTCGCTAAGTCGGACCTGACTGAGCGACTTCACTTTCACCTTTCGCTTTCATGCATTGGAGAAGGAAATGGCCACCCACTCCAGTGTTCTTGCCTGGAGAATCCCAGGGACGGGGGAGCCTGGTGGGCTGCCATCTATGGGGTCGCACAGAGTTGGACACGACTGAAGTGACTTAGCAATTAGCAATTTTATGTATACAATTCAGTGGCATTAAGTAGATTCACCTTGTACAGCCATTACCCCCATCCATCTCCAGAACATTTTCATCCACCCACTTTGAGACTCTGTACCTGTTAAACAGTAACTCCCCATTCCTGCCAGCTTCCCAGCCTGGTCACTGTCTTGGAATAGCCCTCTCCAAGTTCTTCATTGTCTTTCTTCCTACCGTAAATGGGGCTTGGAAAGTGCTTCCTGCTAGGGTTTTCTTTGAGTTCTACAAACTCCCACCAGCAAGCCCAAGAGTTAAAGCTCTATGTCAGTTGCAGCAAACTTTGGGGATTACAGATAGTTACAAAATGGATGTAAAGCAAAGCTGCTTTGCATGGAATGGATCCTCAAAGAGCCTTCCAAGGACTGGTACATTCCTTCCAAAGATATCCAAGGATGTGGCTTGGCATAGCTCTGGGGAGAAACCAACAGCTTTTGAATTCTTCAGTAGCATGTACTCATGGTGAAGATTAAATAAGCTAATTCATGTTAAGTGTGTAATACAGTGCCTGGCATGGATAGCAGCTTTATATGTACACTGTTGTTGCTTTGATTGCACTGTGGCAAAGTTGTTATGTATGTTCTGTTATTTAATCCCCATAGTAGGTAGAAATCAGCTTCATTTAACATGAGGAAACCAGGGCTCTGGGCTGTTAACACCCCTGAAATTACTCTGTAATGGAGTAACAGAGCTGCCCTTCAAACCCATACTCAGTAAGATGCCATCTGATGTGATATACGAAGAAGGGAACTCTATGGGTGAGTGAATCATATTGACTTCATTCTCAGTATTACATCTTTCTATCTACTCTGCCCTTTTTCTGAGGCCCTGTCTTTTTGCTGTTTCTTCTTCTTAAATCATTCACCTAATGTCCAAGCCTCAGAGCTTTGCGAATTTACTAGCCCCCATTCTCTGCACCATCTGAGAGGGATTGCTCATGGTCTTCAGTAAGCCCTCTGCTCCAGAATAGGAAACTGAAGCCATGCCTGTAAACCATGGAGTTCTCTGGCTTTATTCTATGAGCACTTAAGAGCTAATGCATTGTTCGTGGAATTTAGAGCAATCATTGGGGTTTGGGTCAGGAAACAGTACTTTGCAGGACATTCAAGTCACTTGGCTGGAATTTGTTCAGAAAAGAAAACACTTACATCTGGCTTCCATGAGTGACCAAGATTCATTCTCCTTTCAGAAAGCAGGACTAAATCACTCTGTACTTTGTCACGACTCCTAGGAAGCTCAAGGCCAGCCTTGAATGCTTGAGTCACACATAGCATGTACATCAATTTCCAGGGCTAACATGTTTGATCCTCCTCCTTTTCCTGGTTTTGCATCTCCATTGATGTTTTACTCACTGTGTTGTAGAAATTCCCTTTGGAAAGAGATGAGTTTAGGGTAAGTCAGTCACTAAAGACTATAAATGTGTTGAAGTCAGGGACCGTATTTGGTTGTGGTAGTGTCCTCAGCCCATAGCCCAGGATTGGCCTGTGGTAGGTGCTGAAGACATGTCTGTCAGTTGAATGAATCAAATACGTTAATGAATCAGCGTTAAAAGTGACTTGAAGGGTGGCATCTTTGGTACTTTCCTTTGGACTCTCAGCTCATAGGGTTATCAAAGTGGAAGCTTTAGAAAGTGTTCCTTAGACTTTGATGGTCTGTCATTAAGGATTTGTGTGCACATGCTAGCAACAGACACCAGAAATAATAATGACTAAAAAAAGATAAGTCAGTTTTCTGTGACTATTATGCACTGAATTGTGTCTGCCCAAGATTTATAGGTCAAAGCCCTTGCCCCCAATCTGACTGTACTTGGAGTGAGGGCCTCGAAGGAGATAACAGAGACTGAGTCGTAAAGCTTGAGTCTTAATCTGACAGGGCTGGTGTCCTTGGAGAAGAGGAAGAGACACTAGAGCTCACTCTCCCTTCTTGTAAGCCATCTGCAAGCCAGGAAGACAGGCCTCACCAGAAACCAACCCTGCTATTTTTTTCTTGACTCTGCCACCTAGCTTGTGGGATCTCAGTTCCCTGACCACGGATTGAAACTGGGCCATGGGAGTGAAAGCCCAGAATCCTAACCACTAGGCTACCAGGGAACTTTTGATCTTGGACTTCCGTCCTCCACAACTGTGAGAAAATCTTCTGTCCTTTAAGCCAGTCTGTGGTATTTTGTATGGCAGCCCAAGGAGTCTAATACACTCACATATGAGAGGTCTAGTGATACTCAGCTCAGGGCTGGTGTAGTAGCCCTATGGATAGCAAAAAATGTTTCCAGTAGTCTCCATCTTTGTATTTTACTATCCTTAGCATAGGTTTTCATGGTCAAGGTTTCCTCATGGCCCAAGATAGCTGCTAGAGTTCTAACCGCCACATCTGCATTCAGGCAGGAAGCACACAGAAGGGAAAAAGTCAAAAAGAGGGCCTACAAAGACACTTTGGGCTTCCCTGGGGGCTCAGTGGTAAAAAATTCACCTGCCAGTGCAGGAGATCTAGCTTCAATCCCTGCTCAAGAAGATGCCCTGGAGAAGGACATGGCAACCTACTCTAGTATTCTTGCTTGGGAAATCCCATGAACAGAGGATTCTGGTGGGCTATAGTCCATGGGGTCCAAAGAGTCAGGCATAACTTAGCAACTGAGCACACAAGCACTAAGATGTTTTTCCTGAAGTGGTACCCCACTGTGTCCACTTGCAACTTTTTGGCTAGAACCTAGTTCCATAGCCACACCTAACCATAATGAAGGCTGGGAAGTTAGTCTTTTAGCTGGGCACTTGACTGCTCTGAATAAAATTTGGAGAGAATGAGAGTTGAGTAGATCACCAGTAGTCTATGCCTAAGAAACATGAGCATTTTGGAAACGAGGAAGCTGGAAGTGAGCCTCTCACTCACAAGAACAGTTCCACTTATCAGAGCCTGTGAGCTACCACCAGTCTCTAAATCCCTGCTCTCCCACACAGAAGAATTCCAAATTATTTATGTAGAGGTTCCCTACTTTAGGAGCTGGAACTTAACTTCCCATTCCTTGAGTATAGGCTCTGCTTGGTAATATGCTTCCAAAGAGTAGACCACGGAAGAGGGAGTGGTGGAAGGGAGGGCAACTCTACGGTGAAGAAACCTGGTAAATATTACCTTGGCCAGGTGATTGAAGTTATAATAACATCATTAGTAATAAATCATTTTGTACCTTTGATATGACCTGATGAGAAGGGTACTTCTCTGTGATCTTCCTCTCCGAAACCCATAATCACAATCTAACCATGAGTAAAACATCAGAAAAACCCAAGTTGAAGGCATCCTACAAAATAGCTGACTAGTACTTTTTGAAACTGTCAAGATCATCAAAAAACAAGGCAAGTGAGAGGAGCTCTAACAGACCAGAAGATCTTAAGGAAACATGACAACCAAATATAATGTGGTATCCATACCCTGGAGCAGAAAACGACATTAGAGAAAACAAGTCAAAATCTATACAAAGTATAGCATTTAGTCAATAGCAATGTACCAGTGCTGGTCCCTTAGGCATGACAATATACCACATTGACCTAAGATGTTAACAGTAGGGGCAACTAGGGGAGGGATGTTTGGAAACTACTGTGTCTCTTCAAGTTTTCTGTAAAATAACACTCTTCTAAAATTAGCAGTTTATTGAAATAAATCCCTGCTCTCCTGCTTACTCAGTGAATGACTTGGGCAAGTTACTTCACCCCATTAGGCTCAGTACCTCAGCTGTGTGATGGGGTGATAGAACCTTCACTGCAGGATTGAGAAACGGCTTCAGTGAGACTGTGTGACAGGGCTTTGAGACAGTATCCCCTCAGTGTGGCTTTGCATGAAGCATTCCCTCCTGCCTCTGCAGTTCCACACAAAGGTCTTCCAGAAATTTCTTCTGAGGCCATTGCCACTGTGGCACCCAGCAGGGCCCAGCCCCACCCCACTGGAGTTCCTTTATAGCCAGAATTCCCTGCAGGAACTTCTCTTGATAGGTTGCTCTGAGGGACTAAGATTGCATTTTTATTTTCATATTTCACTTCATTTCTCCCCTCCTTGAATTTAGTTTTTCTCTTCAGGAATCAGCATATGACTCAAACTGCCAGTTCTAAATTTAGTATTGCCTGTGATAGGGAGAATGCATTTAGTGCTGCCTAGGATATGTATTTGGAAATAATGGTTTTATTTACCACATCCAGTAATTCTGACTGCCTGCTGGGTTCTTTCAGGAAAGAATTTGTCATCTCCTTTCCTCCTAATGATGAAATGTTGCCGGCTCAGGTCCCAGAGGCCCAGCCCGGGCCAGACGCTGGTGACTTGAGTCTCGGTTTAATTAAACAACATCATCCCCAGGATTCTGCAGTCCTGGGTTCTCTCCAAGCCTTCTGTTTAGAGGTAGTTTGGAAACAGGTCTATTCTTTGGAGCCTGGAAGCTTATCTCTGGGCTCCAGGCTGAAAAGATTTGCCCCTTTTTTCGTTGTTGCCCCTTTAGTGCTGGAATATAGGGGAGAAGAGGAAGTTCCGCATATATGGAGCATGTGTCCTCGACATGCTGAGGATATGAAATAAATCATAGACAGCTCCTGCTCCCTGAGAACTAAAATTCATTCATTTAAAAAAATGCCTCAGGCATCTACCATGGACCCAACACCATGCTAATCGTTAGGGTTACAGCAGTGGCCAAATCAAACGAAGTTTCATTCATTCACAAGAAATCATGCTTTCTTGTGCACGTGGTTTGTATGGTTTCTATGGCTGTTGTGTACGTGGTTTATGTGGTTTCTATGGCCCTTGTGCACATGGTTTGAATGGTTTCTATGGCTCTTGTGCACATGGTTTATGTAGATCTGGTGCAGATGGTTTGCATGGTGTGTATGGCTCTTGTGCCCGTGGTTTGTATGGCTCTTGTGCCCATGGTTTGCATGGTGTGTGTGGCTCTTATGCACGTGGCTTGCGTGGTGTGTATGGCTCTTGTGCACGTGGTTTGCAAGGTGTGTATGGCTCTTGTGCCTATGGTTTGCATGGTGTGTTTGGCTCTTGAGCACATGGTTTGCATGGTGTGTATGGCTCTTGGGAGCATGGTTTGTATGGTTTGTATGGCTCTTGTGCACGTGGTTTGCATGGTGTGTGTGGCTCTTATGCACGTGGTTTGCATGGTGTGTATGGCTCTTGTACCCATGGTTTGCATGGTGTGTATGGCTCTTGTACCCATGGTTTGCATGGTGTGTGTAGCTCTTGTGCCCATGGTTTGCATGGTGTGCATGGCTCTTGTGCACGTGGTTTGTATGGCTCTTGTGCTCATGGTTTGTATGGCTTTTGTGCACATGGTTTGCATGGTGTGTATGGCTCTTGTGCACGTGGTTTGCATGGTGTGTGTGGCTCTTGTGCATGTGGTTTGTGTGGTTGGTTTGGCTCTTGTGCACGTGGTTTGCATGGCTCTTGTGCTCATGGTTTGCATGGCTATTGTGCACGTGATTTGTATGGTTTGTATGGCTCTTGTGCATGTGGTTTGTGTGGCTCTTGTGAACGTGGTTAGTATGGCTCTTGTGCACGTGGTTTGCATGGTGTGTGTGGCTCTTGTGCAGTGGTTTGTGTGGTTTATTTGGCTCTTGTGCACATGGTTTGTATGGCTCTTGTGCACGGGGTTTGTATGGCTCTTGTGCACGTGGTTTGCATGGTGTGTGTCGCTCTTGTGCACGTGGTTTGTATGGTTTGTATGGCTCTTGTGCATGTGGTTTGTGTGGTTTGTTTGGCTCTTGTGCACGTGGTTTGTATGGCTCTGACATAATGCAGGAGATGAGGAATGCTATGTGGTATTAGGGAGATACGCAGTGTGTGTTCATTTCCCAGGGCTGCAGTAATTAAGTACCATAGTCTGAGTGGCTCACAGCAGCAGAAATATATTCACCACAGGTTTGGAGGCCAGAAGTCTGAAAACAAGGCTTTGACAGGGTCAGACTCCTTTTGGAGACTTTAGGAGCAAATCCTCTGTTGCCTCTTCTGTCTTCTGCTGGCTCTAGGCATCCCTTGTCTTGTGAATGCAAATGCCAGTCTCTGCCTTCTTCTTCACACAGCCTTCTCTCTGTGTCTTTCTCCTCTTCTGTCCCTTCAAGGACACGTGTCTGGTTTAGGGTCCACTTGGGTAATCCAGGATGATCTCACTTTGGGGTCCTTAATTTAGGTACATCTGCAGAGGCTTTAGGGAAGAACCTATTCCTGGCTTCCCCCAGCTTCCGGTGTTTCTTGGCATTCCCTGACCTCACTCTGGTCTCTGTCTCATGGTCACCTTGCCTCCTCCTCTTCTCTCTGTGTGTCAGACTTCCCTTTGCCTTTCTCTTCAAGGACACTTGTGGTGGCACTTAGGATCCACGCCCATGATTTAGGACAATCATTTCATCACAAAATCCTTAACTTAAAATCTTATCTGTAAAGACTCTTTTTCCCAAATAAGGCCACATTAGAGGTTCTGGGGGTTAAGATGTTGCGGTGTCTTTTGGACGGCCACTGTTCATCCTACGACACGGTATGAGAGTGTAAGACCTATGCATATTCACCCTAGGAGGTCGATTTTATTCTCATCTTCCATGGGAGGACACTACGACCCAGGAAATTATGTGATTAACCCAGGGTCACTCAGAAAGGAAGCAGCAGAGCCTGGGATGGACACATGGAGGTATCTGACACTGAAGCCCATTCCTGTCCTCCCCTGGCCTCCTGACCAACCAGAATTTCTGAGAAATCTCTCCTTTGGTTTCAAACACAAGTGGCTGTTAGGCAGACCACCACACCTAGCTTTACCAGGCATTGGGAGCAAATATGAACTAGCCTGAGGGAACTGTTAGCTGAGAGCAACTGCTGTGCAGCCGGACAGAAGTTTGTGGGAAGGAAGGGAGTGGCGGCAGAGCGCTGGTTGTGAAGAAGGGGCTCAGAGCCCAGAGTTGGGGCAGGAATACCTACTAAACAAGGGAAACAGCACCTAAACGAAACACAGCCATGCTGTGCTGTCTTAGAGCTTCGCCCAGTGCCTTCTCTGGTTCCTTGATGTCTGAAGGACCTCTCTGCTTGCCCGCAGCTGGGGGTGGTCTCTGACCAAAGACTGAGAACGTAGGGAAGGGCTCTCGGTTTGTGTCATTTGTTCCCTGACATTTCCAAGCGAAGCCAGAAGTGAGGGGCCGGACACTCAGAGATGAACACCTGTGGTCCTCGCCCCGAGGCAGAGTGACAGAGTAGAGAAAGATCCAGAACCAGATTCTGCTCTGCCCCTCTCACTGTGTGACCTCCCACAAGGTACTGTACCTTTCCAAGCTCTGTTTTCTTACTTGGAAAATGTGGACTTTTTTGAGATTTAATGGAGATAAAGATGAAAAGTAACTGTCACAGCCTTAGAATATAATAGGGTTGATGGATGTTACTTCCTTTTCATCAGAAAACTGCCTCTTCAGGCCAGAGCAGTGGTTCCCAAACTGTAGGCTCTGGTGCCTTAGAATCCAGAGTCTACCACAAGGCCCCCAGATTCCTCTGGACACCTGCAGGAAGCATTGTTTTCAACTATATACAGACGGTATCGTGGTGACTCTAATTTAAAAGCTTTACTGAATTCATGGTGACTTTGTCATTAAATGTTGCTTGATCGGTGTATATGGAAAAACCCTGAAATTCTCTGATGTTAAAAAGAAGTCTTCATGCTCAAATATGTTGGCAACCACAGGTATAGTGTGGGAGACAGATTTGTAAACTGACAAATCAGATTATGCGCAATCAGTGCTTTTACAGAGCTACATTCAGGTTCTAGAGAAGGAGAGAGGAAAGGCTAGACACACTTCCTGGAGAAATCTGGGAAGGCAGAGGTGGCATTTAGGCTAGGCCTTCAAAGATGAATAGGAGTTTGCCTCATTTGGTGAGTGGGCATTTCAGTTGTAGAGAATAGTAAGGTGAAAGGCGCAGAGTCCAGCTGGTGAAGACTTGGGTTTTAGTGGGTGTTAGGAGAGGGGAAAGGCCAGAAAAAGCAGATAGGAGCTGGGTCAGGGCCAGGCCTGAATGCCATGCCAGAGTTTAAGATGACTGTAAGCAGAGGGAAGCAAAAGTGTGAAGTAGAGGAGTGACAATATTAAATTGGCCTTTAGAAAGATCACTGGCTTGAAGGATGGAACTTGGGAGTCCTGTAAGTAGGAGAGAAGGTGTGGGACTCATAGTAGAGTGGGAAAGCATAACGTTTCAGGTGACACAGCCTGGGCCCAAACCCCAGCTCTGCTTCCTACCAGATGAATGACCCATTTAATTAGACTCTCTGTTCCTCAGTTTCTTTTCTGTAAAATGGACATAATAATGTATCTACCGCATAGAAACTCTTAGGAGGATTAAATAAGAAAATGTATTTCATGGAATATTAACTCAGCCTTAAAAAAGGAAGGGGATTCTCACACACATCATAGCATGGGCGAACCTTGAAAACATTATGCTGAGTGAAAGAAGCTGGCTGTCAAAGGACAAATGCTGTGTGACTCCACGTTTATGAGGTTCTGAGAGTAGTCAAACTCATAGGAGACAGAAGGTACAATAGTGGTTGGCAGGGACTTAGAAGGAAAAGGAATGGGAAGTTATTGTTTAATGGGTACAGGGTTTCATTATGAAAAGATAGGAAGCACTCTGAGATGGATGGTGGTGATGGTTACCCAATAGTGTGAATATACTTAATATCCCTGAATGGAACACTTAAAAATGGTTAAGTTAGTAAACTTCGGGTCATATGTGTTTTATGACAGTTTTAAAAAAAAGAATAAGAAGTTTAAAAATGTATTTCGAGTGTCTGCACATAGGAAGAAATTAGTGAGTATTGTTAGTTAATATTATTGTGCCAGGTAAACGAGGACACAGGCCTAAACTAGGACAGGAAGAATGAAGGCGGAGAGGAGGAAACATTACCTGGCTCTTTTTAGGCAGAGCTCCTAGGGCTGGGTGATAGTGAGCCAGGACACGAGGCAGAACCACAGCAGTTTTACTGGGACTCCGCAGAGCCCGGCCCCCATCACAGACCTCCATCAGAGTCACTCTGAAGACCCAGCTTTGACTTCTCAGACCCATGAGTTTCTGAAGGATGTCCTGCCATGGCAGAGGGCCAGGGCCAGCTGGTGCTGAGTCACCCACTGGGCCTGGAGCTGCCCAGGCCAGGCTCTGTACCCATCTTGCAGATGAGAGCACCTGCTGCATCCCAGATCCTGGTGGCTCAAGGCTCTGCAAGGGAACGCCTCCATGTCCCCAGAATCAAGCTGTAGGACCTTAACCATCACAGCCTCTCCTCCTTCCCCTGAGATCTGAGAGCTAGAGAGGAGTGCCACCGGAAACCTGAGAGAAGACACAGGAGGGTCTTTCACCTTCTGTTCGATCACTTAAGTCCAAGCATGAAATTCCTGTTCATGTATTTTATTGAAACCTCACAGAAACAAATTCTGGGTAGGTTTGTGCAGTGTTGGCTCTGCAGAAGAGGGCCAAGTTGGCAGGCAAAAGCCTGAGGCACCCCCACCCCAGTGGAGTTGGAGAGCCTACTGTGCCTTTTCAGGGAGGAGTTTGGTGAAGTGGTAAAGTTTCCAGGCGCATTCCAGACAATCTGGGTTCACCGCTCGGCTGTGGCACTCCCCGAGTTCCGGTTTTGTCTATAAAGTGGAGATATCTCGCTGTGTGATTTTTATGAAACATAAATGAGATGCATACACAGAGAGCCTAGCACATTATAGGTGCTTAGTAAACATGTTTTCTTTCTCTGCTATAAAATTTCATACTTTTTTTTCATAACCACCCTGAAAGGAAGAATTTTGTTTCCTTTTTTTTTTTGCTTCAGAGAAGGAAATTGGAACTCTTAGAGATTAAGAAACTTGCCTAAATCCCCACCAGAAGGGAACAGTAGCTCTCAGACTCTCTAAGCCTTTGCCCTTCCGCTGGGAGACACTGCTTCCTGTATCTCACTCAGGACTGAGCACAAGAATGTTCATATATGACTAGACTACTTCCAGAAGAGCACCTGGGCAGAAACCTGCACCCACACAGAGCCCATGCGGTGTAATAGAAATGTGTGCCCACTGTCCCAGGAGGCTGGCTCATCTCGGTCTTCTGTTTCCCTAAGGGGAAATGGGCTGTGTACATAGTCATCTATAAAAAGTACTGTGGAGACCCATTCAAAATGACCTGCTGGAAGAACAGTGGACATCCATTGCTGGTTCTCATCCCAGAGGACAGACGAGGTCAGCTGGTCTCCCTGAATTCAGCCTGGAGTGTTTGTAACACAGTCCTTACAAGGGAGAGCTTGAGAAAGGATGCAGCCCTTGGGTTGAATACTTGACTTGCTTCTTTTTAGCTATGGCACCTCACTCCAGTGCTCTTGCCTGGAGAATCCCATGGATGGAGGAGCCTGGTAGGCTGCAGTCCAAGGGATCGTGAAGAGTCAGACACGACTGAGCGACTTCCCTTTCACTTTTCACTTTCCTGCATTGGAGAAGGAAATGGCAACCCACTCCAGTGTTCTTGCCTGGAGAATCCCAGGGACGGGGGAGCCTGGTGGGCTGCCATCTCTGGGGTTGCACAGAGTTGGACACAACTGAAACGACTTAGCAGCAGTAGCAGCAGCAGCTATGTGATCTTAGCTGACAATGCTTATGCCTCAGTGTCCTCAGCCTCTAAAGCAGAATTAATAAAACCAACTTGCAAAGTTGTTGTTTGGGATTAAATGATATGGAGCTAGAATGCCTCGGTTTGAATCCCCACTCTGCCAGTTATTGGGTGTGTAATATGGGCAAATAATTTAATCTCTCTGTGCCTTGGTTTTCTTGACTATAAAATGAGTATAATGATGGTACCTAACTTTAAGGGTTATGATGAAGATAAATGAGTAAACATTAAAGCATGTAAAGTGCTCAGAGTAGTGCTTAGTACCTTGTATGGGGTAAAAGCAAAAAAGTTAAAGTATTAGTCACTCAGTCATGTCTGACTCTGTGACGCCATGGACTGTAACCTGCCAGGCTCCTCTGTCCATGGAATTCTCCAGGCAAGAATACTGGAATGGGTTGCCATGCTCTCCTCCGAGGGATCATACCAACCCAGGGATTAAACCTGGGTCTCCTGTATTGTATTTGGATTCTTTACTGTCTGAGCCACCAGGGAAGCACAATACCTTGTATACTGTCAGTGAATTTTAGTTATTACTGTTATTATTATCGCTAGCTTCTGTGTCCGTCTCACTGAAGTGCTGGTTATTGGTGATCCCAAGCTCTAGCAGCTGTGTGAACATGCAGACAACTCTTTGTTTGTGTTGACACAGCAGCAGAGGGAAGGATGGATTCTTGGTGTCTCAGTCGACACAGGAGACAGTGTGTCTACCAGGCAGGCTTCCTGGGGGAGTGGCGCTTTTCTTGGTCCTCTGAGGACTCTTTGGTCTATAATGTGCAAGGTTACTCATCTGTTGAGGGGGGATAAGGTTTCATCTGAAAGATGATGTCTTTTACCTATCACCATGTCCCAGCCCATTACCTGTGGAGTAAGCATGACCCTCTGACCAGTCCCAGGAATGAAGAGGTTGGCCCAGGCAGGAGGCTGATCTCTTGACTTGGATCTCTTGACTTGGGCCCAAGTGGGACAAGACTCCGCAGGACAGATTTCCCAGCCAGGGTGTCAAGACAGCAATGCCCTCAGCACTTAAGGGTGGTGGCCAGGCCTGGGCTAGCAGAAACAGTTCTTAGACTGTACATCCACCTCCGCATTTACCCAAACAGTATCATTTCTTTCTTTCTTTTTTGACCACACCATGTGGCATGCAGGATCTTAGTTCCCTGACCAGGGATGGAGCTGTGCCCCCCTGCAATGGAAGCGCAGATTCTTAACCACTGGACCACCAGGGACGTCCCAAACAGGATCATTTTTGATGTGGGCCTGAAAACATGTTGGGAGGTTCTACCGGAGAGGCCATGCCTTTGAGGCAGTAAGCCAAATAGCAATCAAGAGGAAACTCCTGCATGTTCAAATGACTGGAAGCTGAGCGGAGGCTGCTGCAGATGTCTGTCCCAGCCCTTTGGAGAGAGGAGAGAGCTATTAAAAAGTCAGAAGCTCATCTTGGCAGCCCTGCCTGCCAGTGGATGTGTTTGAATTGCTGTAATGGTTTCCTTTTCAGGCCCCCCTAGCATTTAATAAACTTCCTCCCGCAAATCCCACTCCGTCTCAGCTGCTTTAACGGGAATGGAAGCAAGAGGGCTCTTCGATCCTCCAGTAAAAGTTGTTCAGGAGAAGAATGCTTCCCCTCCCCCAGGGGACACTGTGGTGGTGAGAAACCTTTGGGGATGGGAGAAAGGACAGCTGAGAAGTGGAGGAAGGCTACGGCTCACATACAGAAAGCACCTAGTGAGGGCTCATCGCTTGAGCACAGCCTTCCTGCTTCCTGGCAGGAGCTTACTGAGACAAGCAAAGCCCACTCCCTCAAAGGCTAACAGTGAGGGCTCAGGTATAGAAGTGACGAGACCCCACAGTGTTCATACAGACCCAAGTCTTGGGTCTAGATACAGATCCCAGAAAGGATGGAAATCCTAAAGACAGCGTTCTGCAAATCAAGTCTTCCTGCTTGAGTGACAGGACTCAGGCCTATTCATACCCCTAATTTCTGTTGGCATTAATTGCCTTTCCACCAAGAAGGGCTTCCTTGTGACTCAGCTGGTAAAGAATCTGCCTGCAATGCAGGAGACCTGGGTTCAGTCCCTAGGTGGGAAGATCCCCTGGAGAAGGGAAAGGCTACCCCACTCCAAGAAGGAGAACTCAGGAATCAGCAGCACTATTTGGCCAGGAATTCTTGTCCCAGTATTCTTTATAGAAATTCTGCTTCCTCATGGTCCTGTGGTAAAACTGATAAAGTAAGGGCTTTGAAGTCTTCCTTACCAAATGGCTCAGTTTACTCATCTGTGAACAAACATCAGAATAGCAAAACCTACCTCTCCGTTCATTTGGAGGATTCAGTAAGGTAAATTAGATGAAAACACTCAGCCCTACCTGTGTTAGGGTTCTCTAAAGGAACAGAACCAATAAGATATACTATACCTATTTATCTAGGGTTATTTTAAACAATTGTCTCCCATTGTGGTGGAGGTTGGCAAGTCTGAAATCCTTGGGGCAAGCCAGCAGGTTGGAGATTCAGGTAAGAATTGATGTTCCAGTCTTGAGTCCAAAGGCTGGAAACACAAGCAGGATTTCCTATGTTGCAGCCTTGGGGCAGAATTCTTTCTTCTTTGGGGAATTTCTGTCTTTGTTTTTAAGGCCTTCAACTGATTGGACAAGGCCCACTAACCAATCATGAATGTTAATCAGATCTTAAAAAATACCTTTACCAAGGACTATTAATGCCAACAGTGGTTAGGAATCCACCTTGCAATGTAGAGAACCCAGTTTCAATCCCTGGTCAGGGAACTAAGACCCCACATGCCACAGAGCAACTAAACCCATGCGCCACACCTGCTGAGCCTTCACCACAACGAGAGAGTCTGTGCCCTGCAACAAAAGATCCCACGTGATGATGTGAAGATCCCACATGCTGCAGCTGAGACCCCGTGCAGCCAAACTAATGTTTTCAAAAATACCTTTACTGCAACATCTAGTGTTTAGCCAAACAACCGGTCGCCACGGGCTAGCCAGGGTGACACAAAATTAACCATCACACCATGAATGGGTTAGGGTTCTAGACAAGGACATATCCTTCCCTCTCTTTCACCTTTTCTCCTTTTCAAAATCATTACGAGGTCTGAAGAAGCTTCACTCAGTGACATCTTTGACATGAGGGCCTGGAAGCTGTTAGACTGAGGGCCTGCGTGTCCCTCTTATGACCCTCAGATCTGTTTCTGCTGACCTCATGCTCCAGGGAATCAGTGTCCCTACTTCCCGAGTCAAGCCTAGAGTAGCCTTGGTGGTTTTCCACTGAAGTCTGTGCTCCAAGCTGTATCAGGTTTCCTCTATATCCGGTCCAGGTTATTCCGATCTGCTTCTCTGATATGTGCAGTGTTGCCATTTCTAGGGTCAAATCAGAAGACCTGGGCTCTGCTGCAGCAAAACTGTGTTACTGCCAGAATGGTCTTTCTGGCATGCGTGAGTTAGCAGTGACTGAGAAATTGAAAGGAGAGCCTTGATGGGGGCTCAAGAGTTAACTTCCTGCTTACAATGTTTCAAGTGTCATTCAGCCTGGAAGTGGAGAGCTGTTTCTAGAGACTTATCCTCCCCAGGTGATCTAGAATGCTTCTTGTTTTAATGGAATGTGGAGTTGGTTTTGCCAAAGTTGAAGAAGGCCTGAATGGAACCTCTAAGGCAGCATGAGGTTAGGAAAGAGCTCTGGACCAAGAATCAGAAGACCTGGACTCTGCTCCATCACAGTCTCCCTGTGTGGTCGTGAGCAAGTCACTTGCCCTGTGCAGGCCTCAGGTGCCTCCCTCATAAGAGGCGGGAAGCCACACTCCTCCTTACCTTTGCCCAGAGACCACTTTATGGCTTCCAGAGCATCTTCATGATTCATCATCCTTATACCAGACTCATGAGGTAGGCAGGATATAGGTATGGAGATGAATTGTTCCCATTTTGCAGAGAAGGTCCAGTGAGATTAAATGACGGAAGGTGATACAGCTAGCGCTAAACCCAGGATCCGTAGTCCAGCTTGTTCTTGGGTCCTCTTTTGAATACAGTGATGTCTATGAAACTATAAGTGATGTCTATGAAACTATAAGGGAAGGAGTTGGCAGAAAGCTAGTGGGGGGACCCAGCAGGAAAGACACAGCATAGAAGAGGGGATGACACTGCCTTCATGCCCCAAAACACTAAGGCTTTGGAGGGAAATGAGTGAACGCCCTTAAACTGACAGAGGGCCAGTTTAGCGACTAAAATTAAAATGTTTTCTCATGCTGTAGATTCCATTCAGAAAACATTTATTGAGGCTTTATCATGGAACAGGTTCTCTACTGGGGGGCAGAATAAGTGAGGAGAAATGTAATGCAAAGCAGATTGTCTGTCTGCTTCTGTAAGCAGACATATATAATGAAAAGTTTTATATTTGAAGGGTAAACAGAAGGCTTTGGATTTACAGTGGAAGGTGTGTACGATTAAGCCATCCCTGGGAGATGAAGGCAAACACAGCTGAGCCCTGAAGGCTGAAGCAGGATGTGACCATCAGAGAGGGGTCTCTGCCCTGCTTGTCCTTCCTGCCAACCCCCTACCCCGCTGCAGCTACCCCTGCCCTGGTGCGCCAGGATACCGGCTGCCACGGCCTGCTTGCTGCAGGTCCTGGCCAGCCCCGACCCTGGCGGAGCCCCCTACCCTCGCTTGTCAGAGTTGGTGCGGTGCCCTGAAGCGTGGACTGCAGAGCGAGAGCAATTCTGCCTGACAGCTCTGGGAAGATTCACAGCAGGAGTGGAGGCACCTGGGGCCCTGGGCAGGGGATGGCAGGTCGGAAGGAGCTACCTTTCCTAGGGGTTATGCCCACCCTTCCTAAGGGGCTGGGAGGCAGGAGCTATTGCTCTGCATGTGTGATTTTTAGACTGAGAGTGTCTTTATTTTAAAATAAAATGGCCTTCCCAGTCTCCTGTGCAGTTTTCTGTCAGCTCGTTGCCATGGAGAAGTTGGTTGCAGATGAAAGCTCTGTCCCTCTCTGTGTCAGCATTTCTGGACCTGCCAGCTGCCTCCTGCTCCTTCTACAGATGGAGAGAGCACTCCCCACCTCAGGGTGGGGGACAGACCTTTCCTCTGAGAGGCCTGGAGCTGTGTCTTGACTCCCTGCCGGGGAGGAACCTCCCTCATCCAGCGTCAACCCAGCAGCTCTGCCCCACATGCCTTCCTGTGTCCCCGTGCGGGGCTCACCCCCTGCTGGGCTCTGCGAGGAGGGTGACGACCTTGGCCAGGGGACACGCATGCCCAGGCAGGACCCGCCAGCATGCCGTCACATCATCCCTGTGCGTCAGCCTCATTCTTGCTTCAGAATTTAAAGGACAGGGTTTGTTTCTCTTTCAATCACGGTGGCTGCTCATTTAGAGTCTTCCTGGAAGTCACCTCCTAGTCTCTGCACTCCTGGGTCTCGTTTCTTCTCTGTGTCCCCCATGCCCAGCACGGGGCTCACCTGGAAGCGTGAGTCTAATGGAACACTTTGTCGGACCCCTCAGATGTCCGTCCATCCTGTCTTTCTCCCTCACTTCTGAGCACAGAGACAGCATGTGTGGCAGTGTGAGCCAGTGGAAAAAGGAAGGACTTTTGGACCAGGGTGTCTTTGACTTTGCTTCCACTTTTTCCTAGCTCTGTAATCTCAAGCAGGAGGCTTCTTCAGTTGGAGGCTTAGTCAAACCCAGTACTTTTCTTTACATCCGCATCACCTGTCAGTGATTCAGTAACTGAGTTTTGACATTTGAAAAAACAATGTAGAACTTACCGGTGGCCATTAATTCCATCAGGTGGTCTCCTTCTACACCCATGTGGGGCCCCACTGAGAAAAGATGCTTTGCAGAGAGCCCTGGGTTGGGATTGAGAGCCCTGGACTGTGTCCTCACTGTGACCCTTGATGAGTTGTATGACCTGATCAAATCCCTTTCCTTACCAAGACCTCAGTTACCCTGTTCAAAAAATTCAGGAATTGGAGTGGGTCATCTTGAAGGGTTCTTTTTCTCTAAAAATCTGAAGACTCAGCTTTAAAAGAGAAGTCTTCCCTCAGCTGCTGCTACCAATATCCCCAGTGCCCCAGGCTGGAAGCTGACCTCAGCATGAACCCTTCTGCCAGCCTCTGGAAGCTGCTTTCCCAGGAAGCTCTGGGCTAGAACACTGCCACTGGATGCAGAATCTCTTTCGGATATAAAAGTCCCTTTGAATGCATCATCTCTGTTCCCACCCCCAATCCAGTGGCCAAGCTTGGTTTGCATCCCAGAAACAGTGGAGAGTTGCTGGAAGGAGAGTTTTTTCCTTCTTCACCCGTGTCTTGCTTTTCCACAGACCTGTTGCCTTTAGGAGCCTTCAGCTACTGAGAATTCTATTTCCCAAGCTCCCTGCAATCCAGGACTCTGCTCAGCACTGAGAAGGATGCAAAGATGTGGACGTCATCGTCCCCACAGACAGTCTCACAATCTGTGACGTGGATGGGAGACACAAAGCGGAACTGTGAAGGTCACAGGAAGCTGTCCAGAGAATCTATTAATAGCTCTTCTTCTGTCTTGGGCAAGTTCTTCCCTTTTCCAGACCCAGGTTTCCTCTTCTGTGTAGTTGAGACGTCTGGGCCTATGATCACTTCATTCCCTTCCTGCTTTGAAACTTCCATTCTAAGTGCTCAGTGAAGGAATGGTTGTTGTAGACTTTCTTGAGGAAGGAGACTTGAGCTGAGCCTTGAAAGCTAGGCTAGCCTTTGGCCTGGCCCAGGAGAGAGAGAGGGAAGGAGGGTGCAGGAACACAGGCAGAGACCAGAGAGCGAGGCTGAGGGTGGAGCGAGGTGGGAGGCCTACTCACCAGAGCAGTCTCTGAAGAGATGGCTGTTGCCTTCCACCCGAGGTCACTTGTCCCCAAGAGCTTGGGGCACTGGTGGTACCTGCAGGAAAGTGTTAGTCGCTCAGTCTTGTCTGACTCTTTGTAACCCCATGGATGGTAGCTCGCCAGGCTCCTCTATCTATGGAATTCTCCAGACAAGAATACTAAGAGTGGGTTGCCATTCCCTTCTCCAGAGGATTTTTCCTACCCAGGAATTGAATTTGTCTATCCTGCATTGCAAGTGGATTCTTTGCCATCTGAGCCACCAGACAGAGAAGAAAATGAGACAGGTGGAAACCAGGGTTTCCTCCCTACCTAGGGGTCCCAGTCTGATGTACACTGTGGCGAAGGACCTCCACCAGGAAGACACAGGATCAGAGCCAGGAGAGGCCAACCCTTTCCAGGTCCTTACCTTCTCATCCAGTCAGGAGGTTCTGATTCTGCTACTCTCTTGCCTGGAAGCTCCTAAATAAAGTCCACATCTTCTTTCTTCTTTTGACTATGCGGCATGTGGGATCTTCCTACCAGGGATTGAATCCATGCCCCTGCACCTGGAGCAAGGAGTCTTAACCACAGGACCACCAGGGAAGTTCCTGAGGTCCATGTCTTTAGTCAGGCATTTTGAGGATTGTATTTCCCCTCTACCTATTACCCCAAATTTACCCCAAAAGAAGACTTCTGCTTCTTTTTACACTTCTTCCAAGCTTAACTACACCATTAGATCTACAGGCTCCATCTGCCTTCTCAGCTAGGCCTTTGTTTGCCCTGTGCTTCCTTCTTGGAATGCTCTTCCTCTCCTCTCCTCTAACTTTCTTTTTCTGCTTGGAAGTCTTTACCAGTCCCCTAGATTCACTGGCAGATGTCACAAACAGTTCATTCTATATTCCTGGTGGCATCTATCAAATAAAACTCAATAAGTGTTTTATGAATGACTAGAAAGACCTGGTTAAGTCCCTGTTTTCAAGCAGCTAGAGTTTGCATTGGAAGTTCAGTGGCCAAGGCCTGTCAAGCCAGGTCTTGATGCTTGTATATTTTCCTGAAGATTTTGGAAGTTCCCCAGAGTCTGTGGGCACATATTCAGTTAGCTAGTTCCATGTGGTCATGATCCCTTTATTTGGTGTATGAGCAAACTGGCAGAAGAGGGTAGAAACCCAGGGGACTCATATCAGCTGTGGAGTTAGCTCCTGCTAGGTGGGGATCGGGCTCAGTCTAGGTGTAGGGGCCTGTGTGAGCCTGGGAATGTCACTGTCCTGAAGGGCCCATTGAGGGGTCCTCCAATAGGAGTATAATGGGTCCGACAGGGGAATCTTAAGGCAATCACCGCCGGCCATTCAAATTCCAAGAGGCTCCAGTCAGAGAGCAACCTGCGATTCATAAAAGGTTCAGATAAAAGGCTCAGGCGGTGGGATGGCAGGAGAGTCTAGGCAGGATGTCAGGGTCCTGCCCAGATGGCTAGAGTTTGACTCAGGCCTCTAACTTCAGGAGCCCCTAGTTTAGGGCTCACCGGTCCTATGGCTGGGCGTTCCCAGCAGGAGTCGGCAGGGATGCTATTAAAGGGAAATGGACTCCCTTTCTGGACAAGATTGGCTTGGAAATAGGCATGACCTCAGTTTGAAAATAGCTTCTGGGCTTCAGTTCCTTTTCAGTGGGTAGTTCTAGGGGAGGCAATGGCTGATACGTTCTTGGGCTCAGAGGTGAGTCCTGCCTTCCTCCTGGGTCACTGACTTGCTCACCAGGCCCTTGCCTCCATTTCAGGCCCAAACCATGATCGTGCCTCCCCTCTGGGCTACCATTTGGAAAAGCCAATCTCAGGCTGACTCTGGCTGCCTGTAAATGGCATGGAATTAGGCTAATCAGTGGCTCTTAATTCCCCAACAAATGTGGATGCTGTGCTAATTGCCAGGGTCCATGCCGGCAGAACTTTGGTTGGTGGCATCAAACAAGAGAAGTGGTAATTTGGGGGCTGGAGTCGGGAAGGGCCTGCTTTGTTGGCTGAGCCAGTTGAAAACCATATTACCCTTTGAGCAAGGCACAGTGCAGACAGCCAGGGCCTGGCCTCTTTTTACAGCCGAGGGGCTGGGGAAGTAGCCCACAAGTGTGTTTGCAGGAGCTGAAACTCGGCACCAGCAGAGCAGTTTTTGGTCCATTAATGAGATTTTGTTGTTATTGTTGTCCCTCAAGGAAGATTCCACCAGCAACCTGGAGTAGCACTGCCAGGGCAGCTCACTGGGGATAAAGCATCCCAAACCTTGGTCTATTGTTACCATGGCAACATGGCATTTCCAGACTCTCCAGGCAACCTTACCGGCATCTGCTGCTGTGAACGATTCAGATGGAGAAGGGCCACTGCTCTTTCTCCGTTAGAGGCAGAGCAAATTGGGAAGACAGGGGCCTTGCACCAAGGACCAGGGTCTTAAAGGAAAAGGCTGTTCCATTGATGTGATGTCTTCTTGATGCAATAGAATTTGAATGTCTGTTATAGTCTCCTGGGGAAAGCTGCAGGATTAGAAGAGAACTCCTGGAGGAGAAAAATAAAGGGAGCTAGGGGGACGTAGGGGGACGTAGGTGGACTGCATGACAGAGGCCTCCCTGGGCAGGTGGCTGGAGTAGAGGGATGGGGTAGGCAGTTCAGTGTGATGGGAAAACTGAGGTTGGTGGAGGTCCCTCTTTGAAACCTGCTGGTTTGAGCCCTATTTGACAAAAGCCCAGCCTTTGGCCTCATTTCACCCAGATTATGTCATACCCCTTCTTCTCCTGAGGTTTGGGAACCAATCTCCACACCTCATGTCAGGTGGATATATCTTGCTTTCTGTCCTGGTTTGTAGTCATTTGCAGTATGGTGTGTGCCCACTGGAATCACTGATCCTCTATGTTCATGGAGGGAGTTGAGACCCACAGAGGAAGATAGGTTGTTTAAGGTCCCTAGCAACACAGAGGCCATGGACCATAGTGGTTAGAACTGAGGATCTGGAGATGGAACCAAGACGACCTTGGTTCGACTCCTGGCTGCATCACTTAGTTTTCCGGTGAGCCTAAGTCTCAGCTTTTTTAGAGGTAAAATAGGAATCCTAAACATTCTTACCCTGTTGGGATATTATGGATGTGAAATGAGATCATGGAAGTTGTACAGTGGGGTCCCTGGTATATAGTAAGAGCTCAGGAAATGTTATTAATTAAGTAAGTGACTGGAAGGAGGGCAGGAGGAGAAGGGGATGATCGAGGATGAGATGGCTGGATGGCATCACGGACTCAATGGACGTGAGTCTGAGTGAACTCCAGGAGTTGGTGATGGACAGGGAGGCCTGGCGTCCTGTGATTCATGGGGTCGCAAAGAGTCGGACATGACTGAGCGACTGAACGGAACTGAACTGAACTGAAGAGACTGGAAATTCCTTAAAAATGGGGACTATCTATTCATCTTTGCTCCTTCCCTCCTCTTCCTTCCTTGCACACCCAAGGCAGCGAATTAGTACTCTCTCTGAAGTTGATATAAGAGGGATGTTTGTTAACTGGGTGAACATATGAAAGCTTGGAATAGAGAACTGTCCACACTGATGGACTCTGCTCCTGTTGACCGCTTTCAGTTTCAGTACTGCCTGGTCTCCGTCGGACTGGAACCAGGCCGGCCAAGAGTCTTTCCTGTGTAGCTCAGCCCACACAGTGAAGTAACTTGCCATTCGGGTCCCATACCAACCTGTCCTGAGGCCCAGGACTTATACTCCCCAGGGCTATGGGTTTCTTAAATGACCAGTAGAGTCGGTCCCTCTCAATCTTTGGGCACAATATATGGTATTGCTGGTAACTAATATATAGCTTTACAATATACAAGAAGTTTCCATTCACTCTCACACGAGCCTCATCATAGCACTGGGTTTGTCCTGTGTAATAGCCCAGGTTGTGGTGGAGACCCTGAAGCTTGGTAGCAGGGAGTGGCTGGTCCCAAAGCACACAGCAGGAAGGGCTGGAGGAGGGGCACAGTCCTATCCTCTGACACCAACTCTGGTGGTCTTCCCACCGGACGAAGCCTCTCTGGGTCTATGGTTCTTCCTGGGACCCCATCACCTCCAAAGGTGCAGCTCTTAGGTGAGCCACCTCTCTCCTCTACATGCTCACTCCCTCATCTTCCTTCTTTGGGTTTGTAGTAGGGCTGAGGGTGCTTTGAAAAGTCTGAGATTCTGATTTAGTGACTGGGGAGGGAGACGTTTTCAGCAAAGGCGGTCTCCCTGAGCCATCTCGAGCCCAGCAAAACTGCAGGTGCTTCTGTACTGTGGAGGACTACCTGGGGGTGCTGGAAGCTACATACCATTGTCCTAAAACACTAGCCATCCGAGCTGGCAGGGCCCTTGGAGATCAGTAAAGCTGCTGCCTTCAGTTTATAAGTGGGGAAACAGAGACCCTTTGAGAGGTGGTGACTCACCCAAGATCATGAGCTGATTGGTGGCAGAGCTGCCCCGTGCTCCTCCTGTAGGGCCATACTGCAGCCCTGCCCAGCCTGGCATTTGCCCTTGCTCTGGGTGCCTTATTTGAAATCATTTTAAAGAATCAGATTTTTTAAAAGAGTTTTTTGGGAAAGAACTGTTTATTTCAGACAATATTTTCAACAATGTTAGTTTTTCAGATTGTTTATATGATCATTGAAGAAAATTTGGGTAATATAGAAATGTTCTATTTAGAAGATAACAAACTGAGCCATATTTTTTGCTGGCTTTTTTTTTTAATGGAAGATTTTAGACCAATGGTCCTCTATACCCTGTAACATTTTCTGCAGGTTTAGCTGCAAAGAGTAGGAAAGTAACAGTCCATAGGGGCCTGAAAGGACTTAATTTAGTTCTGCAGATTTCAGTTAGGCTACTAACACTAGTTGTTGGCATCTATAGAGTCTCTTCAAGTAACAAACCACTTGTTCATAGGTGTTCTCATTTGATTGTTTGATCATTGTAAGAGTCCTGTGAGATAGGGAAAACAAGTATTATTTTCCCAAAGCAAATGAAAAATTTGAGCCCCAGAGAGATAAAGTAATTAGCTGAAGATTACACATCTAGTAAGTAGCAGAGCTATGACTTCAAACTAAGACTTGGGATAAAGAAAGCAAAAGGCACCTAATAAATTTTGGTAAATGAATAAATGAATATTTGACTCCCCTTCTAGGGAAGGCACTGGAAATCGTCTGGTCCAGTGATTTTCAAACTGTGCTCTGGGAAAGCCTAGGATTCCTTGGAGCCAGTTGAGAGTACCGGGAGGCTGTGTTGGCTCTGAGCCACTCACCCGTGCTCCCACCAGAGTAGCTTCAGTGTTATCTTTTACCCACTGGGAGGCTGAAAACATCTTAACTAATCTGACTCCTCCACCAGTGGCTTTCAAACTCTGGTGTGTGTCACAGCCTCCACGGGAGACTCTGACAGTTGGTCTGAGGTGGGTGCCAGGACTCTGACTGTTTACAAGCGCAGATGGTCATCGGCCATGCTTTGAGAAACAGTGGCCTGCTTCTTGGAGCTGAGGTAAGCCAGATCCAAGGAGAAGCAGGGTGTTCCCCTGGGCTGTACAGCCCCGTGGGAGCAGAGGCCCCTGTGGGGACTGGAACCCCCGGTTCGGCATCCGCTGCCCAACCCCCACACCACCACTGCAGCTCAGCCAGAGAACAAATGACACAGCAGAGAATAACACAATGGTTTCCGTGGCAACACTTCACGGTTTGGGCCTGACAGGACACCTCAGACAAACACTCATGTGAACCTTCGGCGAGAACTTGCGTGAAATCTCATCTGCTGGCTCCACGCAGGGAGTCTGGCAGAAAGGAGGGAGGAGGAGGATGGACGGCGTGCTTCGGTCATGCGCCCCGTACTGGGGGATTCTCCCAAGCTTACCCACGGTTGGCAGTAGGACAGAGCAGACCAAGGAAGGGTAGGAGTGGATTCTGGGCAAGAGGCATGGGGCTGTCCCATCAATGGATGGAGAGATGTGGATGGGAGCGAGGGCCATCTAGGCACGTATCGTGTGATGGACTCTGCTGGGCATGTTACCTGTTCATTCAAAAAAAAGGAAAGATGATCGTCCTTATTTACAGATGAAGAAACTGAAGCTCAGACACACACAGTAGGTGACAGAGGCAAGATCAAGTCCAAGTCTGGCAGGGTCCAAGCCAATGAGCAACAATTGCTTTTGGAGCCTCTGGCCAGTGAGTGAGGACTGGGATGTCTGCTCCGCAGCTGGCCTCTCTTTGTCTCAGGAAGGGGAGGGTCAGCCTGCAGGCAGCTGGGTGAGTCCTTGTGTTCCTGCAAAGAACTGAGATGTGCCAGGCCCTGGTGCTCCTAGAGCTGGAGATGGAGCCTGCCCAGTCTTTAGCTGTAATGTTTCCCTGCCTGCACAGTAGGGGCCCCAGTGCCCTTCAAACTGCAGGTGCCTTCGACATGGGCTTCCCCGACTGCCCCTCTATACATACCCCCTGCAGGTCCTTTGGATTGATGGCCCCTGTGGACAGCTGCCCAGCTCTCAGAGTTGGCTTCTCCTCAAGGAAATGAGTTCCTCGTGGGGCAAGTGACACCCATTCATTCCTAGAATAGATGTTCATTGAGCACCTTTCATGTACCTGTCACTGTTCTAAGTGCTGGGGATGCTGCAATTGAACAAAATGAAATTTTTGCTCTCTTGACGTTGTCCATTCCAGTGGGAAGACAGGTATATGATGGGGGGGGGGTGTGACATACTAGGGGGCTCATTTAGTTTTTCCTTGAAATGCTGTGGGCCTGCCAGTGCAGAAGGTATAAGAGATGTGGGTTCAATTCCTGGGTCAGAAAGATCCCCTGGAGGAGGAAAGGGCAACCCACTCCCGTATTCTTGCTTGAAGAATCCCTTGGACAGAGGAGTCTGGTGGGCTATGGTTGGTCCATAGCGTCGCAAAGAGTTGGACATAATTGAAGCAACTTAGCACACACGCACACATGACATACTAGGAAGGAGAACAGCAGTGTGAGGGGTGGAAGGGTGGTTGAGTGGTCAGAGAATGCTCTCTGAGAAGGTGACATTTGAACTAAGAGCCAAATGAAAGGAGAGAGAGGAAGAACCTTGTGGATGGATATCTAAGAAGGAATGTTCCAGACACAAGGAACCGCCAGTGTGAAAGCTAATGCAGAAAGCATGCCTGGGCAGTTGGAGGAGTAGCAAGGAGGCCAGTGTGGCTGGAGAGGAGTGAGTGGGGACCAGAGTAGCAGCAGTGGGCATGAGGGAGGGACCTGGGGACCAGACGGTGTGGAACCTTAGAGGTTGCTGGCCAAGAGCCAGACTTCTGGTTTTCTTCTGAGCTAGGGCGCCTTTGGAGGACCAGCACCCCGCACCTGGCTTCAGCCTTAGAGCCTCCACCCCTGTTATCTGATAGGGGAGTCTGTCACCTGGGACTGAGACCACAGGAGGCTGAGTAGCCCCTTCTGGGGACGTGAACAGTCACACAGCCTGGGCCTCACCGGTCCTCCCTGGATGCGGTTGTGCTTCTTCTCAGGGCCAGGGGCTGCCTGCCCCAAGGCCCTCGCTTCTGGGTGGCCGCACACTCCCTGGGGGTCAGAAGGCGTCCCAGGCAGTCTGGCAGCAGGGCTGCAGTGTTCCCGTGCCAGCCATGCACCCTCTGGGAATGCTGCTTCTGCTGTCTCCTGGCCCCGGGAGAACCCCAGCCTGTGCATCCCAGCCCAGCAGCCTGGCCGCTCACAGACTTGAGTGAAGAATGCCGCTTCCCATGGGACCAGTGGGAGAACTTGGGCTGGTGGGTTATAATTATCCGAAGTGGTAATTTTGTTTCCAGTGTAATGTGTTTTTTATGAACGTTCATGGAAGAAATCTAAATATTAGCCCATGTAGCATGCATACATCCCAGTCGTGCGCTTCATTCAGAAAGCTGGAAATCAGAGTGATAAAGGCACCATCTGGGCCCCATCACATCATAAACTTACCTGGTAGTTCCTGCCTTTAGTTAGTCCCACATCTCATAGCCCCTGCCTTTTGTTATTCCCATGGTTTCCCACTTCTCACTCAGGTCACTCATTTCTTTAAAGTCCTTCCATCTTAAAATGTCCAAAGCAGAACTCCAGACATGCTCCCCAGGCTGACCACTCCCCGCAGGCTGCCTCACCTTAATAAGCACGTTCTTTGCTCGTTGTTCAGGGAGTCCCTCTTGATCCCTTCTTTTATTCTTTCCCTGTGAAATTCCATCAGCAGGTCCTACACACCTTGCGTCTGAAATAGATTGTGAATCCGTCTGCTCCTCTGTCCCCACTGCTGCCGGCCCTCTCCAAGTACCACCCCATCCTGCCCAACTTGATCCCCAGCGCTGCAGCAGCCTCCTGACCCATCTCCCTCCTTGTTGGCCCTTTCAGATATGAGTCAGAGCTGATCACCCCCTTCTTAACCCTCCAGTGGCTTCTTAGCCCCCCTGCCACACACTCCAGCCCTCTCCCCTGCCTCTGCATGGCCCTGGCTCCCCTTCACTCAGAGGCCTGCCTCTCCCCTGGCTCTCATCCCCAGATCCCACCGGCTTCCTGCCTATTCCTGGAACCAGCAAAACTCCCTCTGGCTTTGGGCCTTTGCTGGAAACCCCTTCCTCCAGGTGACTGTATGGCTGGCTCCTCCTCATCTTTCAGGTCATAGCTCAGAGGCCACCTTATTGGAGAGACTTTGTATAACCTGTCCTTCTAATTCTATCACTCTATTTTGGTTTCTATGTAACTCATGTCACCTGCCATGTACTGAGGAGTTATGTGTCTGCTTGCCTGTTGGTCTCCTGTTGGAACGTAAGCCCTTTGACTACTGGAACCTTGGGCCTTGTTCTCTGCTATACCCTTCCCCTAGAACTGAGCTTGAACCTTATGGACTCTCTGTAACTCTTCATTCACTCACTCATTCATTCATCTCTGGTAAATAAAACCAGAGGGAAATAAGTGGAGCTCAGAATTTTAGGACAATTAAATAATAATGGTGGATAGCTGTCTATACAGTGGCTTCTTAGCCCCCCTGCCACACACTCCAGCCCTCTCCCCCGCCTCTGCATGGCCCTGGCTCCCCTTCACTCAGAGGCCTGCCTCTCCCCTGGCTCTCATCCCCAGATCCCACCGGCTTCCTGCCTATTCCTGGAACCAGCAAAACTCCCTCTGGCTTTGGGCCTTTGCTGGAAACCCCTTCCTCCAGGTGACTGTATGGCTGGCTCCTCCTCATCTTTCAGGTCATAGATCAGAGGCCACCTTATTGGAGAGACTTCGTATAACCTGTCCTTCTATCACTCTATTTTGGTTTCTATGTAACTCATGTCACCTGCCATGTACTGAGGAGTTATGTGTCTGCTTGCCTGTTGGTCCTCTGTTGGAACGTAAGCCCTTTGAGTACTGGAACCTTGGTCCTTGTTCTCTGCTATACCCTTCCCCTAGAACTGAGCTTGAACCTTATGGACTCTCTGTAACTCTTCATTCACTCACTCATTCATTCATCTCTGGTAGATAAAACCAGAGGGAAATAAGTGGAGCTCAGAATTTTAGGACAATTAAATAATAATGGTGGATAGCTGTCTATACATTTGTTCAAACCCAAAGAATATAAATGGCAACCCACTCCAGTATTCCTGCCTGGAGAATCCCATAGACAAAAGAGCCTGGCGGGCTACAGTCCATAGGGTCCCAAAGAGTTGGACGTGACTGAAGCAACTTTAGCACACATGCACACATAGAATGTACAGCAGCAAGAGTGGCCCCAGATGTACACTGTGGGCTTTGGGTCACAGTGATGTCAGTGCAGGTTTGTAGACTGTGACAGTGTATTGCTCAAGTAGGGAATGTTGACAGTGGGGAGGCTGTGAGTGTGGGGGCAGGGAACCGCATACTTTCTTCCAATATTTCTGTGACCCTAAGACTGCTCTAAAAAATAACATTTTTTAAAAAGTGCACTAAGTAAATTGAAAGTATTAATCCCTTAGTTGTTTCCTATATTGTACTATAATTTTTTTTAATGTCATGAAATTCAAGAATATTTTACCATCTGGAATAAAAAGAGATCAATAAGAGACAGACCCTATTCCCAAGGGAGTGTGGTCCCTTTGAAGAACTGACCGCCGCCTTTCTGGGTGTACCCGCCCCAGGGCACCCAGCTCCCGGCACCGTCACCATGGGATGAGCACCCCACCTGTGTGGGAGCCGGGTCGTTGTGGACCAAACGGATCAGGCTGAACCGGGTATAGCTCCCCACCCAGAGCAGACACTCAGCAGGTGTTTATGAAGTGGCTGGAAAGCATAAGGAGAATTCCTGGCCAGGTAATCTGGAATAAAAAGAGATCAGTAAGAGACAGACCCTATTCCCAAGGGAGTGTGGTCCCTTTGAAGAACTGACCGCCGCCTTTCTGGGTGTACCCGCCCCAGGGCACCCAGCTCCCGGCACCGTCACCATGGGATGAGCACCCCACCTGTGTGGGAGCCGGGTCGTTGTGGACCAAACGGATCAGGCTGAACCAGGTATAGCTCCCCACCCAGAGCAGACACTCAGCAGGTGTTTATGAAGTGGCTGGAAAGCATAAGGAGAATTCCTGGCCAGGTCTGTGTCATCCCGTGGCTTCTCAATGGACTCCAGTGCCCGAACCTCCAAACCCGCGTGTGATTCCTTCTGGGCCTGCTGCTGGACTCAAGAACAGACCTTCTTCCTCCCACCCCCACTGATGCACTAGTGCCCTGCCTCCTCTTCTGAGCCCTGGAGGTTCCCAAACAGGCGTGGGGAGCACAGTGTCAGGAGGCTCTGCTGTGGCCAGGCTCTAGGCCTCAGGACTGCACTGTGCCCCTCTGCTGGTGCCCCTCAGAAGTGGCTGTGTTCACTTAGGAAAGTGATATTTGATGGAGACATCTTGAGATTCCCAGTCAGGTCCAGACACCAGCACGGAGGCCAGTGTTTGTACATCACAGCACAGCAGCTCCTGCGGAAACAGCTTTGGGGTGGAAGCGGGCTGTGGGGAGAGTCAGCCGACCTGGACAGCACAGCTATTGTTCAGGCTGCTGATGCAGGCAGCCCCTGGGAACCAAGTGTGCGTCTAGATAGAGCCCTCAGCCAGCTCTGGGGACCAAACTTCTAGGAGGGATGATGACAACTTGGGACCTACCAAGAGGAGGGGCTGTGGGACAGGCCACTAGGTTATCTGAATTCAGTTCAGTTGCTCAGTCGTGTCCGACTCTTTGCAACCCCATGGACTACAGCATGCCAGGCCTCCTGTCCATCACCAACTCCCAGAGTTTACTCAAACTCATGTCCATTGAGTTGGTGATGCCATCCAACCATCTCGTCCTCTGTCGTCCCCTTCTCCCGCATTCAGTCTTTCCCTATTACTTGCAGTGGAGAAGTCTGGAGGACAGGAGAGCGATGTGCAAACACTGAAAGGGATTAAGCCCCACAGGCACCACGCTGTGGCCTTACCACTCCATCTCCAGGGCAGACCCCTGCTGGCAGCAGCAGACACCAGCCTGGGCCTCCTCACTCACAGTCTCGCCTCCCAGGCTGTGCTGATCTGGGACCTCTCCCAGCCTCTGTTTCTTCTTCCATAGAGTGTGATCAAAACACCTCCTTCCCAGGGTGGCTATATTCAGTGAGTGGGTCGCGCAGAGCCCTTGGCTGCACTCAGGGTCCTGGCAGGCCCTCGAGAGGGCGAGCTGTCTTTTCTGTTCCTTCTCCCAGAGTAGCCAAGAAGCCCAGAAACCCCGCAGTTCTGACGGAGAACACAGAATTCAAAAAGGCAGTCTGTGGGGAGGAGTTTGGTTGTTTATAAAACAGGCCAACACGTTTCCACCTTGTAAGTTCTAAATCCATCGCTCCTAGCTCCCTAGATCTAAGAATAGTCACCCAGTGGGGCCAACGTGCCGCAGCACACTCTCTCCGCAGGTGACCCAAGCCGCCACGGCAGCTGCAGCACCTCCTTACCCCTGGCTGTGTGTTGGGAGGTAGGGTGCATACAGCTGGCCTCCGTCTCTCTCAGCCTGGCTGTTTCTGAACCTTCTCAGACTCAGCTTTCCCTCCCTTCCCGACCCTTACTGGGCTGTTTTCACCATCAAATGTGGCGCCCGCAGAGATGCAGAGGGGGACATAGCAGTAGAAGGCATGCAGGTGGGGACCTTTGGCGTGACACTGCCCCACTCTGGGCCTGCTTCCTCTTATGTAAAGGGAGAGAAATCAACAGGGAAAACTGAACAACATTTTAAGCGATCAGATTCTAACCAGAGGTGCTAGAACAGTCCCAGCCTTGCAGCCTCAGATTGAAACCTCTGAGGCAAACCCCATCCATTCAACCCATTTTTATTTATCATCTGAACCAAGGCCATTCCTCTGTCAGGTCCGAGGAAGCCAGCCTCAGGCCCAGGGCAAGTGTCCCCCTCCTCGGCTCTTCTACTTCCATCTTCCTCCTCTCTCTCTCTTTCTCTCATTCACATCCAAACCCACCCACATCACCACGCAAGTTCTCCAGACTTAGGACTTCTGCTCTGTCTCATCTCAGACTCTGCCCACCATAGGAATGCCGTCACCAGCTGGAGGCTCAGAACCTCTGGCACAGGTGACCTGCCCCTCTCCAGGGCAATCCTTATAGTGTTCTTCCTGATGGTAAGTGGAAATCGGCCTGCGTGTGGCATCTCCTCCCCAGGTCTGTGGGCTCTTTTAGCCTCTGGGAAAGATCTGACAGCTCCTTGCTCTTGCCAGCCATTCATTCATTCAAGTGTCCATTCATTCAAACAACAGGTGTGAGTGCTAGTGTACTGTGAGTATGTTTCAGGTGTGGAAATAGCAGCAAACAAAGAGTTCTTCTCTCAAAGGGCTTGTATTCTGGTCAGGAGAGAGAGTGTAAGTGACAAGTTAAAAATACAAAGAAAAGTAAAGCAAGTGAGGAGACAAGAGATGGGGAGGGGTGTAGACGGCTATTTCATATAGAGTTGTCAGGGGGAGGCCTCTCAGATAATGTGTGTGCATGTGTGCTAAGTTGCTTCAGTCATGTCTGACTCTTTGTGACTCTATGGACCATAGCCCACCAGGCTCCTCTGTCCCTGAGATTCTCCAGGCAAGAATACTGGAGTGGGTTGCCATGCCCCTCCTCCAGGCAATCTTCCTGACTCAGGGATCAAATCCACATCTCTTATATCTCCTGCTTTGGGAGGCAGGTTCTTTATCACCAGCACCACCTGGGAAGCCCAGATAAGGTGACATTTGAAAAATACTTGACAACATGAGGGAGTGAACCTGTGGACATCAGGGCAAGAGCATTCCAGGCAGTGAGAACAGCAAAGGCCCGGAGGCCAGCGCTCTTTGAGGAACAGGAAGGGAGTCAGTCACTGTAGCTGTGGCGACGTCAGCAAGGTGGGACTTGATAGAACCTGAGGTCCAGGAAGAAGCTGGACACCAGCTGTTATTTATCTGAGTCAATGAAGAGGCATCGGAGGATCTGAGCAGAGCAGTGCCGTGCTGACTTACTGCCAGGTTTGAACAACCTCACTCAGTTTTTGTGTAGAGAATGCAACAGGGGCAGCAGAGAGAACAGTTAGGACACCCTTGCAGGAGCACGCGTGCAGAGTGATTGGCTGGTGAGATCCCGATGTCCTTTAAACATTACCCTCCTAAATCCTTCATCATTCCTACCTGGTGGACAGCCACAACCTCCTCTCTGGCCCCCTCGCCTTCAGTCCCAAACCCCACCTCTTCCGCTCACCCCATTCTCAGTGCTGTCGTGGATCCTCGTCTGGAAAGGACCCCAGGCCAGTCAGCTTCTACTTAGCCTCTTGGGCTGCAGTCACAAAAGCATCTCCAGAGTAATGCTGTGGGCCAGCAGGCCCTCCCTCTCCTGATTTTGGAAGCCTGCTTCCTCCTGCTGCCTCAGATCCTGCCTTGAGGGCATCAGTGGCCCCGGAGAGGGACAAATGGACTCATTATCTGACATGTCCTCCACTGAGAGTGCCTCTTCCCTCAGACTGGCCCGATGGGACCATTGTCCTCACAGCCACTCTCTAGGCTGTTCTGGCGGAGGAGCTGCCCCTCTCTGGGCAGTGTGACCGTGGCTCTCTGTTCTTGAGGCCAGTGGCCAGGAGGTGGCTCTGGCCACAGAGAGGGAGATGAAGATAAGGATCCAGGCACAGGACTGGAGTTGATGGCTCTGGATCTCAGTGGTAGGTGTGTGCTCCAGCTCTGCTGCTGTCCAGACAGAGCAGGGGGCTCAGAAAGACTGTGGGCAGGGGAACGGCCAGATGTATCCACTTGCACTCAGTAGCTCCATCCTGAGTTGCCCATACCGCGTACCTGAGGGCTGGTTGACAGGTGTGACCAGCTCCCCAGGCCTGGCTCTCATCCCAGCTCACAGACCAGTGAGACAATTACAAAGAGAAACATCTCTAGATCCAGGAGGAGTGTGGTGTGTGTGCTTAGAGAGCTCTGGGTACCTTAAGAACTCAGCGGAAGGGAGATTAACAGCCTTCCAACAGCACAGGAGGATCCAGCCCTACACTGGGCCAAAATTTACTCCTGCAGCCAAAAAGATGCCAGCAAGATCAGTGAAGGTCGTTCCAAGTAGGCAAATCTCAGTGAGTACCTTCTACTTAAGACAGGTGAACTCTTATTCATCCTTCAAAACCCAGCTCAAAATTAATTCCTGGAACTTTCAGTGACACCTGCCCCGTGTCCACAACAGAGCATATAATTCTCTCCTCTATGCTACCTCTGTCCCTTAGAAATACTGTTGCTTTTTTTTATCATCACCCTATATTATTGGTTTTTAAAATATATGAACACACACCAGAGAAAATATCAGTCATCCTTCCCCCATGTCTCCCTCTCTTCCTCAGAGACTGTGTGTTCTCAGTTTGGGATGTATTCTTCAGAATCTACACATACAGAAATATATAGTGGCTTTGCATAAATTAAGTCATAATCCCTCTATATTGTTCTGTATCCTATTTTTCTCTTAAAAATGTCCGAGGTATTGTCCCATGTCAGGCCACGGAGTGCTACCTCATTATTTTAAATAGCTGTGTATTATTCAAGACATAATACTGACATAATATTATTCAAAATATTATTCAATATTACTCGATATTATTCATAACATTATTCATAATATTATTCAATTATTATAAATCATAATGTTATTCAATATTATTCAATTATTATAAATAATTCATAATATTATTCAATATACTTGACCCATATATGGCTCAAATGGTAGGGTCAAACCATAGTTTCTTTGCATATTCCTTTGTTGATGGGTATTTGGGGTTTCCCTTCACATCTTTCATGATTAGAGACAATACCACAGTAAACACTGTCGTGCCAGCCCCCTTGCACATGCCGTTGGTCCCCATAATTGTCTTTCCCCATGGCAGCACCGGAGAAGGAAATGGCATCCCACTCCAGTGTTCTTGCCTAGAGAATCCCGTGGCCAGAGGAGCCTGCTAGGCTGCTGTCCATGGGGTTGCACAGAGTCGGACATGACTGAAGCGACTTAGCATGCATGCATGCATTGGAGAAGGCAATGGCAACCCACTCCAGTGTTCTTGCCTGGAGACTCCCAGGGACAGAGGAGCCTGGTGGGCTGCCGTCTGTGGGGTCGCACAGAGTCGGACACAACTGAAGTGACTTAGCAGCAGCAGCAGCATGTGGCACTTGTGGTAAAGAACCTGCCTGTCAATGCAGGAGACATAAGAGACTCAGGTTCAATCCCTGAGTCAGAAAGATCCCCTGGAGAAGGAAATGGCAACCCTCTCCAGTATTCTTGCCTGGAGAATTCCATGGACAGAGGCGCCTCAAAGGCTGTAGTCTGTGGAGTCACACAGTCGGACGTGACGGAAGCAGCTGAGCATGCACGCTCATGGTGTGTATCCTAATGGCCTGGGAGCCCCAGGGCAGAAACTGAATTTTCCTCATCAGGGTCTTGTGTCCAGTACAGGGTCCAAGCCAGAAGAAGCATCCACACAATGAAATAAATGGACCCTCTGAGCAGAATCATGACTGTGTGAACTATGTGAGTGAACTCTGGGAGTGGTGGCAAGCCTGTGGGGCTGGAACAGAGGGAGGAGCACTGATGCAGCCAAGGCATTCAGGCCGCCGTGAGAGCCAGTTAAGAGGGCCCTTGTAGACGTTGGGGAGACAGGAAACTGTCCACGAGAGGACCTAGTCCACACTGTTTCAGCCTAACTTCCCCTACCCAGAAACCAGCTGTTGTAATTGTCCAGGCAAGAGAGACTCTGGCCCTGAATCTCATCTTTCTGTCCTGAGGTTGCCACCTGGACCCAAACACATCAGTTCAGTTCAGTTCAGTCGCTCAGTCGTGTCTGACTCTTTGCGACCCCATGAATCGCAGCACGCCAGGCCTCCCTGTCCATCACCAACTCCTGGAGTTCACTCAGACTCGCGTCCATCGGGTCAGTGATGCCATCCAGCCATCTCATCCTCTTTCGTCCCCTTCTCCTCCTGCCCCCAATCCCTCCCAGCATCAAAGTCTTTTCCAGTAAGTCAACTCTTTGCATGAGGTTGCCAAAGTACTGGAGTTTCAGCTTTAGTATCATTCCTTCCAAAGAAATCCCAGGGTTGATCTCCTTCAGAATGGACTGGTTGGAAGGAAGCCTGAATTCCTTGCTCACAGCAGGACCTAGGAACCACCAGTTACGGCCCACATGGTGAGATACCCATGAACTCGGGCAACTGGACACTCAGACATTTCTCCGAAACTTGCCCGGCCCTGAGGCCAGCTCCATCCACACTGACATCTACCACCTTCCTGAATCCAGAGCCTTGCTCTCCGTGAGGTGCTCAGACCTCACCCCTCCTGTCTCTCTCTGTCTCTGCCTGGTGTTGCAGAAGAGCAGCTCTGCCTGAGGCCCAAGGCCCATGTGTGGCCTCTGACAGGCAGCAGACAAGGTGAACCATTGACTTTTTGCGCCATCTCTCCCTGCTCTTCCCCCCTCCCCCAGATGTGGCGGGGTGGGCGGCGGCAGAAGGAAGCAGGGGCTTCTGCAGCTGCCACGGCCTCATCCCCAGTGCTCGGGAGGGCTCGGGGAGGATCCTGCTCTTCTATAGGGTGCTCCTCTTCCCACCTGCTACACCTGTTGCCTCCCATCACTGGCCTTGTCCCTGTGCAGCTGGGCCATGACTTTGAACCTGTCTTCATCCCCTGAGGAGCAGGGCTTTTGCTAGAGAGGATGACATATTGACAAGAGAGATTCTGGAGTCCTGCCTGGCTTGGAATTCAGGTCCACTGCTCACCAGGTGTGTTAGATTATATCTCACAGGCTTGCTGTGGGGATTCAGTGAATTACACACATAAAGTGTTTATCACAGGGCCTGGTGTACACTAAGTATTCAGTGACTTTATTACCATTTTGGAACTATTGAAGCACCCTGAGACTCGGGAGTCCTGGATTCTAGTCCTGATTAGAATGCCCATGGGCAAGTTCTTTACCTCTCTGAGCTTATTTACCTCATCTATAAAATGGAGGCAAGAACATTTCAGAGGGCTGCTGTGAGAATTAAGGTAACATTTATGTGAAACTGAGAAACACCATCCCTAGGTTGTAGCTCTCATCTTCATGGTCAGAGGAGGCAGCTAGAGCTCCAGCCATCATATCCACATTTCCAGTGACAGGATGGAGGAAGGGACAAAGAAGAAAGGGGCAAAGGGCACATGCCACCTGTCTTTGAAGAAGAGTTCTATAAACTAATACAGAACATTTCAGCTTGCTTCAAAAAACTAAGATCATGGCATCCAGTCCCATCACTTCATGGCAAATAGATGGGAAAAAATGGAAACAGTGACAGATTTTATTTTCTTGGGCTCCCAAATCACTGTGAACAGTAACTGCAAATTAAACAGTGACTGCAAATAAAATTAAAAGATACTTGCTCCTTGAGAGGAAAGCTATGACCAACCTAGACAGCATATTAGAAAGCAGAGGCATCACTTTGCCGACAAAGGTCTATATCAACAATGCTATGGTTTTTCCAGTAGTCATGTACGGATGTGAGAGTTGGACCATAAAGAAGGCTGAGCACCAACAAATTGATGCTTTTGAACTGTGGTGCTGGAGAAGATTCTTCAGAGTCCTTGGACAGTAAGGAGATCAAACCAATCAATCCTAAAGGAAATCAACCCTGAATATTCATTGGAAGCTGAAGCTCCAATACTGATGCTGAAGCCAGAGCTCCAATACTTTGATCACCTGATGTGAAGAACTGACTCCTTAGAAAAGACCCCGATGCTGGGAAAGATTGAGGGCAGGAGGAGAAGGGGACAACAGAGGGTGAGATGGTTGGATGGCATCACTGACTCAATGGACATGATTGAGCAAACTCCAGGAGATAGTGAAGGGCAGGGAAGCCATGGGGTCGCAAAGAGTTGGACACGGCTTAGCAAGTGAACAATGAACAACTCATTGGCCACACTCCACTGTACAAGAAGTTGGGAAATGTAGTCTCCATTCTGTGGTTCAGGGACAACCAAGGGTTTCTGCCACACATGCTCAGGTGCTTGCCTCTTCTAGGCAAGTACGCTCCCACAGAAAAGCTGCCCCCTTCCTAGTGCTGGGCGGCAGTCCCAGCACCATAAGGCCCTGTAAGGACCCAGGTTGCCAAGAAGCTCAGGCAGATGCCACAGACCTGAACAGATTGAGGTGCTGTGTCCAACCTGTGCCAGGGACCATCCCACCACAAAATTCTGCTGCCCGCAGGGCTCTTAGGCTGATGCAAGTGTGGTGGGCCCTAAGCTTTGTCACTTGTCACAGCCTGAATCAGCTCCACTGAGCCCCGCAGGCAGGGCACTGAACTCTAGAGGTTGAGGAATCCTTCTGTATCTGTGAGCTCTCTACCCAAGGCTCGGAGCTTCTCCAGTGACTCAGCGGTTAAGAATCCACCTGGAATGCAGGATTTGCAGGGGTTCAATCCCTGGGTTGGGAAGATCCCCAGGAGCGGGGCATGACAACCAACTCCAGTATTCTTGCCTGGAGAATCCCATGGACAGAGGAGCCTGGCAGGCTATGGTTGGTCCATAGGGTCGCAAAGAGTTGTCACGACTGAAGCGATTGAGACACAAGGCTCAGACAGGTGTCCCAGGTCCAGTGGAGCAGCTCTGGGTTAACCAGGTGGGATCTCAGTGTCCTTGAGAGCCTGGCGAGTGCCAGACACACTGCAGAGATCCCTGGAGTCATCGTGAACGCACTTGTTTTGAAAACTGGGTGTCCCGTATGCCAGTTAGCTTAGGAGACTTGTCCTGGGCTCCCACCTCTACATGAGAACAGTAGCACCTTGCTGAGTCCAGAGGGCCCTCCCGTCTTCACTGTGCCCCTGAATAGGTGGCTGTCAATGAGGTGGGAGGTGGCTGTGTGCGTGAAACATCTAAAATGCTGGAGGAGCTCGGAACTTAAACATGTCTTGCGTGAGCCCTTCTATTACAGGGCAGCCCATCTTTCACTCTCCAGGTTCAGCAGCCTGGTCTTTTTCTACAGGAGGTTTCTTTGCAGTGTTGGCGAACCCCTGACCTGCCATTCCACCCTCAGCCTCCCCATCTGTGGGGAGGGTTTCCCACCAGCATGGCCTTCCTTGCCTTTTCCTCCTTCTCATATGGGTGTGAGCTGTCCCCATTTGTCAGGCAGGGTACCAGGGCATTAATGTATATCAGCACATGTGGGCCTCCTCCTAGGAGCCCCATGAGGGAGGTGGGGACAGACGTGCCATTGTCACACAGCTGTGTGGTGATGTGAGAACCAGGCAAGCGTAGCATAGTCCACAGTCATCCATAGTATGTGTTATATATGTACCAGGGGCTGGTGGGTTACAAGCCATGGGCCAGATCTAATTCATGGCCTGTTTTGTATGGCCTCGCAAGCTAAGAATGATTTTTAAAGTCTTGTAATAAAGAATAAGAATAGGCAACAGGGACCGTATGAGACCATTGAACCTGAAGTATTTCCTGTCTGCCTTTACAGAATAAATTCGGCAAGCCCTGATATAGAACATGCAAAGTTTAGCATAGATTCTGGAGCCACACCTTCTGGGTTCTAGAGCCTCAGTTTCATAATCTCTAAAATGAGAATAATCTTTGAAGCATGACTGCCCTACAGGATTGTTGGAATAAAGTGAGATAAAGAATATAAAGCACCTACCCTCATGCCAGCCTCTTTGGGAGGGCTGGAAGAAGCTGTATCTGAGCCTGTGCCAGGCTTCTCAACCCAGTGGGCTACCCTAGCCCTGTGCATGGCTTCCTCAGAGCGTTTCCTTTGGCAGGAGGAGAGGGGCCTGCCAGCTGCCCATTGTGCCATGTCCTGCTGCTAGGTCAGCGCTGCCTTCCTCCCACCCCCATTCCTGCTGACTGTCAGCTGGTGCCGCTCACAGGGCTGGGCGCGAAGCCCGCAGCAGGTGCCGAATGAAGCCCGCAGGTCCCAAGCCTGTCCCACTGTCTACCTTGTGCCTCAGATCGGCCTGGCTGAAACGCCTGCTGAACTGCAGGACTTGTGGCCTGGGGCTCATCCTCTCTGTGTGCATTTCCTCACTCATGGGCCAAACAGGCAGACATCTGTGTTTCCCCAAGCCCAAGCTTTTGGCTAATGACTGTCTTCCTCCCAGGGAAAAGGAAGAAGGGTAATCCCAGGCCAGCCAGGCTCCCTCTGTGAAAGAGTGGTCCACAAAACAGATTTTTCAGTGGCTAATGAGTGAAATGTAAAGATAATTACAAACTCAGATCATTGAAAAAAAAAACAAACAATCAAAAGTATTTTCTGATCTGGATGGGGATGGGCTTCCAATTCTTACAGCAGTGGGAGAAATGATTAGGTAAAAGAGCAAGAAATTGTACTATGTGGAACCACAAAATCTATGTTTTACATCAAAACACCCAAAGCAAAATTTTAAATAAAACTGAGGAAAAAATATTTGTGCCACATATGCACAGAATTAATACTCTTAAAATAATCTTAGTAAAGCTCTTGAGAACAATAATGGCAAATATTTATTTAGTGCAGTAGTGCCCCTCATCCACAATTTTACTTTCTGTGGTTTCAGTTACCCACTGTCAACCATGGTCAGTCAATATTAAATGGGAAATTCGAGCAGTAAACAATTCACAAGTTTTGAATTGCATGCCATTCCGAGTAGTGTAATGAAAACTTGCTCTGTCCTGCTCCATCCTGCCCAGGATGTAAATCAACCCTTTGTCCAGCCCATCCATGCAGTACATGCTACATGCCCCTTATTATAGGAAGAACCAGTATAGGATTTGGTACCATCCATGGTTTCAGGCATTCACTGAGGGTCTTGAAAAGTGTCCCCTGCACATAAGGGCGGACTGTGATACTATGTATTTTATATATATACTTATTCGTTTAATCCTTGTAAATGAATCAGTTCAGTTCAGTTCTGTTGCTCGGTCGTATCCGACTCTTTGTGACCCCATGAACTGCAGCACGCCAGGTCTCCCTGTCCATCACCAACTCCCAGAGTTCACTGAAACTTATGTCCATTGAGTCAGTGATGCCATCCAACCATCTCATCCTCTGTTGTCCCCTTCTCCACCTGCCCCAGTCCCTCGCAGCATCAGAATCTTTTCCAATGAGTCAACTCTTCGCATGAGGTGACCAAAGTATTGGAGTTTCAGCTTCAACATCAGTCCTTCCAATGAACACCCAGGATTGATCTCCTTTAGAATGGACTGGTTGGATCTCCTTGCAGTCCAAGGGACTCTCAAGAGTCTTCTCCAACACCACAGTTCAAAAGCATCAATTCTTCGGTGCTCAGCTTTCTTCATAGTCCAATCCTCACATCCATACATGACTACTGGAAAAACCATAGCCTTGACTAGATGGACCTTTGTGGGCAAAGTAATGTCTCTGCTTTTGAATATGCTATCTAGGGTGGTCATAACTTTCCTTCCAAGAAGTAATTGTCTTTTAATTTCATGGCTGAAGTCACCATCTGCAGTGATTTTGGAGCCCCAAAAAATAAAGTCTGACAAGAGTTCCAGAAAAACATCATTTCTGCTTTATTGACTATGCCGAAGCCTTTGACTGTGTGGATCACTATAAACTGTGGAAAATTCTGAAAGAGATGGGAATACCAGACCACCTAACCTGCCTCTTGAGAAACCTGTGTGCAGGTCAGGAAGCAACAGTTAGAACTGGACATGGAACAACAGACTGGTTCCAAATAGGAAAAGGAGTACGTCAAGGCTGTATATTGTCACCCTGCTTATTTAACTTATACGCAGAATACATCATGAGAAAGACTGGGCTGGAAGAAGCACAAGCTAGAATCAAGATTGCTGGGAGAAATATCAATAAACTTCAGATATGCAGATGATACCACCCTTATGGCAGAAAGTGAAGAGGAACTAAAAAGCCTCTTGATGAAAGTGAAAGAAGAGAGTGAAAAAATTGGCTTAAAGCTCAACATTCAGAAAATGAAGATCATGGTCCCATCACTTCATGGCAAATAGATGGGGAAACAGTAGAAACAGTGTAAATGAATAAGTATGTGTAAACTTTATGAAAAAGATACTATTATTATCCCCACTTGACAGATGAGGAGACTGAGGCTCAGAGAAGCTAAGTAACTCGCCCAGGGTCATAGCTAATACATGGAGGAGTTGGGATTTTGAACCCAGGCCATCTGGCTTTTGGGTCTGAACACTTAAAACTCTTCTATGCAAAACAGGGAAAACTTGTAAAGCAGACAGTACACAAAAAAGGAAATACAGATATCTGAGAAAAATAAGAATTATTTTTCAGTTTCAGTGGCAATGAGAAAAGTACAATAAAAATAATGATAATGATGGACAGGGAGGCCTGGCATGCTGCAATTCATGGGGTCGCAGAGTTGGACGCGACTGAGTGACTGAACTGAACTGAACTGAATTAAAAAAAATAATAATAATCTTTGCCTTCAAATTAGAAAAGATTTTAAAATGTTATAATAATGAATAACTACTGACAATACTGGAGTGCTATAGAGATACGCACAGATTGCTGTAGTTATATTCGAGTGGCCTTTGTGAAAGTATTCTGGCAGTACTCAAAGCAATACTCAGGAATCTCAAAAATGTGCATGCCATTGTGACCAGAAATTCCCATTCTAAGAATCTTAGTTTGAGAAAATAATTAGAAATGTAGGCAAAAATTCATGCACAAAGATGTTCATAGAAATGTTATACAAAATAATGAAAAATTAGAAACAACCTATCTGATAACAAAATGCAGGTTAAGGAAACTGTTTAATCTCCATAATGGGCAAAACTAGGCAGTCATTTTAAATAATCTTTAAAACAAAAGACACCATAAACAAAGTGAAGGGATACCACAGACTTCTGGGAGAAGACACTTAACGATGCTTATAACAAAGGATTACATAAACAAAAGAATACACAAAGAACACTTACAAATTAGGAGGAAAGAAAAGGCAAGCAACCAAAAACAGGCAAAGAATGAAAGAATGGAAACACACAATACGTAGAAGAAGCAATTTAGGTGTAGCATCATAAAGAGATGCTTCATCTCACTAGTAGTCAAAATTGCAAAATAATTACATGTATTTAATAAGAATCGAAAGAATGTAATGGCAAAGATAGAAGGAAACAAATTCACATCCACTGCTGATGGGACTGTAAACGATGAGGCTGCAGCCACAGTGAGGAGCCGTTTGGCCATCCCTGCGCGCGCGCCCAGTCACGTCTGACTCTTTGTCACCCCCACGGACTGTAGCCCACCAGGCTCCTCTGTCTATGGGATTATCCTGACAAGAATACTGTAGTGGGTTGCCATTTCCTCCTCCAGGGCATCTTCCCGACCCAAGGATCAAGCCCATGTCTCCAGTGGCTCCTGCATTGGCAGGTGGATGCTTTACCACTGAGCCACCTGGGAAGCCCTTGGCCATACCTGGTAAATGTAAACGTGTGATTCCACCACACTCACACTTCTAGGGATCAATGTGCACAAACACCAATGTGTATAAGGACACGTGTTCCACACTGCAGTGCTGTTTATAGTAGCAACAATAGTAATAGGATTGTTGTAAACTATATATGTGCAATAAAATAGCAGCAAGGATCATCATTAAAGAACTGTCCATCAGAAGGGAAATGGGTGAGTAAAATATGATTTATGCATAATAAAATACTATGCACAGTTGAAATAAATGAACTAAGTCTGTTACTATCAGCTGAGATAGATTTCAAAAACAACAGTATAAAGAGCAAGTTACAACAAAAGATATATTTGAGTGACACTACTTATGTAAATCTTTAAAACAAACTAAAAATATTACATTGTATTTAAGGACACATATATGTAGAAAACGGAGAAGGCAATGGCACCCCACTCCAGTACTCTTGCCTGGAAACTCCCATGGGCGGAGGAGCCTGCTAGGCTGCAGTCCATGGGGTCGCTAAGAGTCGGACACGACTCAGTGACTTCACTTTCACTTTTCACTTTCATGCATTGGAGAAGGAAATGGCAACCCACTCCAGTGTTCTTGCCTGGAGAATCTCAGGGACAGGGGAGCCTGGTGGGCTACCGTCTATGGGGTCGCACAGAGTCGGACACGACTGAAGCGACTTAGCAGCAGCAGCAGCATATGTAGAAAAATATAAAACAAGCATGCAGGCAATGTACACCAACTTCAAATAGTGTTTACTTCCTGGAAGGAGGGCCAAGGATGAGAGGTGGGTCTTAAATGGTATCTTTATAATTTATTTTTTTAAAGGTTGAAACAAATATGGTAAAATGTTAACCGATGTTCTAAATCTGATTGGGGAACATGTCTTTCTGTTAAATTATTTGTACTTTTCTGCATATTGAGTGTTTTCAAAATTTCAAACAATTTATTTTTAATTTACTTTTTGAATAATCTGTAATTCTATGGAGAAATGTTTATGTTATTAAGGCAGAAAAGCAAGATGATATGTATGCAAATATTTAAAGGTTTCACAAACTGAAGATTTGAAAGAGAGATTGAAAATATTTGTAGCGGGAATATTTACTGGCGGTCCAGTGGTTAAGATGCAGGAGGCATGGGTCAGTTCCTGGTTGGGGAATTAAGATCCCACTGCTGTGTTGTGCAGCCAAAAAAAGTAAAATAAAATAGTTAAAATATTCATTGCAGTGGGCAAGATTCTAGGAGTCTGCTTTTCTTTACACCTATCCATATTTTTCTCTACACCCCCCCTCACTTTTACCACGAAGATGTATTACTTTTATATCCAGAAAAAAAATTTTTTTTAACAACCACAGAAAATGTGAGCGAGTTTAGTTAGACTCCAGGAAAGGGTCCAAAACTTAGGAAGAGGTGCTGTGATGGGGTGGGAGCCTCATGGGCTGTCAGAGAGACATGCGCTCAAATGCTGGCTCAGAGATTGGCTGTAGGAGTCTGAGTTCTTTAATTGTTGATCAATTCAGTGAACTTTGTTGAGCCACAACTGAGATAGGGCAGTGAACAGAACATCTGTGTTCCTCCCTCACTATAGGGCAGACAGTCTTGTGAGGAGTGGTGAATAAACCCATCACCACTCAGACCATCTATCCACCGCCCACAGGGAAAAGTACAAGGGCGATGACAGGAATCCAGGTTGACTGGGTGCCGGGGAATCCGGCCTCTGAGCATGATCTAAACAGAATCTGAAGGATGGGGGGATGTAAAGCCCAGCAAAGCCGGGACTTGGAGAGAAAGGTCAGGCCCACAGGGCATGTTTTAGGAGCTGAAGGAAGCAGGGGTTCTGGCATGCAATGGGGTCGGGGAGAGTGTGAAAGGGGAGCCCCGCAGGCTGGTTTAGAGCCGCACCACTCTGCCTCACTGGCCAGAAAAGGCCTTTAAGGGCGGTGGGAAGTCAGTGAAGGGTTGAAGCAGGGTAGTGGCCTGGTTAGATCTGCCGTTGTCAGAGATTATTCTGACGCTCCTTGAAGATCAGAGTGGATGGTGAGCAGCCTGGTTAGTTGGCTGTTGGTGTGACCCAGATGAGAGAAAATGGGGTTGGGATCAGGAGATGGAGGGGTGGGGAAGGATTGGAGAGACTTTCAGAGGCAGAATTGGCAGGTCTAGGAGTGTGTGTGTGTGTGTGTGTGTGTGTGAGAGAGAGAGAGAGAGAGAG
>SJXQ01005308.1:258306-285040 GCA_006408695.1 Aepyceros melampus | reverse complement strand
AGCCCAATCCGACAGGTTCAGAAATGGGGTGGCTTGTGGCAGAGACCCTTGAATAAAGTGACCGTACCCACCTAACGTGTCCCTGGAGAATTGCTTTGTCAGGTTGCAGCAATCCTGAGAGGGACTCAGGAGGCACTTTGGGTGGACCGATAAGACCAGAATGATGGATGGCTGCCTGCCTGGTGTCTGGGCTCTAGAAACAGACATCATTTCTACCCAGTGCATGAGAGGTCTTTACCCAAGGACATAGGAAGCAGCAGGAAGTCTCCAGCCTGTCCCTAACTGGTAGGGACAGAAAGTCCAGCTCTGGGGTTTCATTCTCAGCATCCAGAGCATACAGTCTGCTGGTTCAAGGTACCCTGGTTCAATGTACCCTGATCTGGTGACTGAATACTTGGACAAGATGGAGTTCTACCCTTGGTGACTGGGACCAAGGGAGAGGGCTCTGGAGTGGGAGTGGAGGAAGTGTAGATGAGTAAGTGGAGGAAGAGACAAGACTTCTGGAAAGACCAGGCCAAAGAGACCCCTGGGACAGAAAAGGGAATCTTCAGAACCAATGAAACTCCCAAGGTCAGTGTCTTCCTCTGAGCCAGGCAGGACTCTGCAGCCAGTCTGTGTGACTGCAGTTGCCAAGCTGTATTTCTGGGTGAGGGACCGGGCCCCCTTGTTGGGGGGGGGGGACTTAAGGGAAAGCAGCATCAAGAACCCTAACCCCTGAGCTCTGCCCCCCGGGCCCTTGGCTTCTGCAGGAAGGGGGCCTTCAGGTGAAATGGGGGCCAGGCCAGACCACAGGTCTCAGGCTTCCCTGGTGGCAGCTATGGCTCTGGGGGCCGTGGCACCTTTGCCTCTGCTGTGACTGCCAGCAGGCCTTTGGCCAGAGGCCTCAGAAAGTGGCTTTCCCTGGGGGGCAGTATCACCAGCCAGCCAGCCAGGGCTGTGGTGCATTGCACAGCGCCTCCTTCTGACTCAGAAGAGCATTTGAATCTGCGAATGCTAGGCTCCAAAGGCTTGAGAACATTACAAAAGCCCAGAACATCATGACTGGAGGACTTGTAATCACCTTCTAGCCTAGTGGCCTCTCAACTGATTCCAGACGCTAGCAGTCTCCTGAGACTGACAGCAGCCTCCTGACAGTGGCCACCAGGTGGGCTGTGGGTAAAGGAAAGCCAGCTACACAGAGATCTGCCCACCCCCTAACCTTATTCACAGCAGCAGCATTTTAACCTGGCTTCACGTAAGATTTCACTTGACAAGGGGTCCTTGAAAAAGTTTTAAAACCACTGATCTTATCCAACATTTTTGTTGTTCATGTGGGAAAAGAGAGGCCCCAAAAGGGGAAGGGACCATCTTAAGATCACACACCTCACTCCTGACCCAGGGTCCTAATTGGGAGGTGACCCATCCAGTACTTTGAGCCAGAAAAGGGGCCCAGACTAGGGGAGGTCCTGAGATCAGCAGGGGCTCAGCTCAGGAGAGTGGGGATGAGCCAGAAAAGGGGTACAGACAAGGGGTGGTCCTGAGATCAGCAGGGGCTCGGCTCAGGAGAGTGGGGATGAGGCCCCCCCTGAGCTCCTCAGGCCTGCACCTAGAGACCACCCATGGCCAGTGGCTGATCTTGAACACCAGTACATGGAGTCCACATCACTGTGCTGGCCAGCAAAGCCTTTGGTCCTCCCACATCTCAGGACCAGGGGAGGCCAGTACAACCTCTAAGCACTTCCAGAGTGGAAGGAAGGACTTGTCTGGACACTGAGCTGGCCTTGCCAAGGAAGCCAAGCCTTCTGAGATGGAGTGATCGGATGGCCCAGAGATGACTCAAACTGGAGCAAGTCCACCATTACTGGCTGCCACCTGCTATCCTACAGGCTGAATGCTCTGCATCAGAGGCAGCCCCACATAGGTGAGCCCTCAGGCCCGTACCTTCTAGACAAGGTTTCCATGCCTGAGGAACCCACGTGCAGTCTGTCTTGCAGCACGGCCGTGTAAGAGTTCCCCCTACCTCTTCTGGCACCTGCTGGAAGAAATCTGAATCCTGAAGCCTCTGCTGCTGAGCCCTCATGCTCCTGCCAAGGCTTTTTTGTGGGCACAAGATCGTGGGGCTCCTTCCCAGCCTGAGTCAGGGTAAGGTGGTGCACTGGCCCTAAGCCTCAGAACCTGAGCCAGACTCTTCTTAGAAGCCTGTGGAGCCCAGCTAATCCACTCATGCCAGAATGAATGGCTCTTGGCAGTAGACGACACCTACATCAGAGGCAGCCCCACATAGGTGAGCCCTCAGGCCCGTACCTTCTAGACAAGGTTTCCATGCCTGAGGAACCCACGTGCAGTCTGTCTTGCAGCACGGCCGTGTAAGAGTTCCCCCTACCTCTTCTGGCACCTGCTGGAAGAAATCTGAATCCTGAAGCCTCTGCTGCTGAGCCCTCATGCTCCTGCCAAGGCTTTTTTGTGGGCACAAGATCGTGGGGCTCCTTCCCAGCCTGAGTCAGGGTAAGGTGGTGCACTGGCCCTAAGCCTCAGAACCTGAGCCAGACTCTTCTTAGAAGCCTGTGGAGCCCAGCTAATCCACTCATGCCAGAATGAATGGCTCTTGGCAGTAGACGACACCTCGGACCCTTCAGTCCCCTCCAGTGACAGCAGTGAACGGGCTTCTCCACGTCAGCTCACTGGCCGGATCAGAGCAGCACCGGAAGGCCCCAGGGCTTTCAGTGGGGTGAGGGGCTGTTGGCCGTGTCTCCCAGACTTTTGGGATCCTCTGAATCCTATTGGTTATTCACAGACTTGTAGATGCCCAAGCCCTTCATTCCTACTAGGTCTCGAGTTCTTCATGAGCAAGGGACCAGGTCTTGGTTGGTTCTGGAACCCTTCATCAAGGATGGGTCCTGGGACAGAGGACGTGCCCAATGGGTAATAATGAATGAGCCCTAACACTTAGGGTTACCATAGGGTGGAGAGGCTGAACGCGTGAGCTCTAAGATCCCCTCACCCCCACCCACCTTCTGCTTTTATCTCTAACAATTGTTTGTTAACTATGCTGTGGATAGCCAATCATTTGATGGTGATTAGCTAATGAGCCATAGAAGCCAGCTTGAGAAAATGCCCACTTATCTCTAAGAATGATTTTTTTTCTGCTAGACTAAGCTGATTGGCCTTCCCCCCTCCCCCCACCATGCTGCCCTATGAGAATGAGGAAGGAAGAAAGAGAGGGAAGTGAGATCCCCTGTGTGCTCACAGGTCTTAGGTCTGAGGCTTCTGGAACGACTGTTGAGGGCAGCCACATACCAGGTTTTCAGGGGATGTTTACATCCTAACCTGCCGCACAGGCTCCCCTCGCAGGCACTCCGGCTTCCCTAGACACCCCACCACCTTCAGTCCCAGTGGGTTATCAGGTCAACATTTGATGAGGCTGTGCCTGAGAATGGTGAACGCAGGCCAGGGGCTCAGAGTAAAGCCCTCCACCTGCATCCACCACTTCCGAGTGAAGTAACTTAGTGCTAAATAGAAATTGGAGGGTAGTGAGTCAGAAAGTGGAATGGGGGTTCCAGGTCCTAAGGGGCAGTGTCCAAATTCCCCAGCGACCAGAGCACAGAGAGGTGAGAGTTGGGAGAGGGGATCCGGAGGGCCTTGCCAGCCAATTTAAGGAACTCTGGCTTCATTCTCAGGACAACAGGTGTTTAAGCAGGAAATTGACGTAGTCAAATATGTGCATGGAAAGCTCAGAGCAGCAGGTAAATGGCCCTTCACACCCATGGCCTGAGGACCCTGGTATTCAGGACCGATAACTCCGGTGTTCCAATCAATTCCACCTCCAGCCCCAGGAAGTCCTCGATGAGGACTTGAGATGGCCTCACCTAAGTTCTGGAGTCAGACCACCTGGGTTAAAAACAGTTTCATCATTCATCAGCTGTGTGGCTTTGAACCAGTGACTTTATCTTTCTGTGCCTCTTCTCTTGCCTCTATAATGGGCATGTTGAGTTATCGTGGGTCATCATCAGACAGCTTGTCTCAGGTGTCCTGCACAAGACAGATGCTCAGTGTATGTTAATCCCTGTTCCCCATCAGCTCCCGTGTCCCTGAAAACCCTTATTGCAAATGGCCTCGTGTCAAGTCCCACCTGAGTCCACCAAGGCACTTCTCCCAGGATGGACGCCAGGTCGAAGGAACCCTGGCCTCCCTGCAGCCGCTGACACTGCTTGGCTTCTCTGTGCTGACCTTATGAACGGCTGCTACTCAGGTGGTGTGGTTCAGGCAGCTCTGGCTGCGTGACCCCTGGGCAGAGGTCTGACCACGCACTGCTGCGCTCATCACCCCCTGTGCTTTGGTTCCTGGACTGCACAGGGAGCTGAGAAGTGGAGGTAAGTGCTCAGAGGGGATGAGACACTGTTGGGTGAGAATTCGACACCCACCTTCAGACTTCTACCCACCCATATGATCGTTGACTTGGCCATACTGGCAGGGATCGAGGGAATGGAAATCTGGGGGAAACTGACCTCCACTTGTGTGTGGTCCTGGTCAGAGCACTCCCCTCTGGGCCTCAGTTTCTCATCTGTAAAGTGTTCAGAGGTTGCCTGCCATGACCACTAGGGACTTTACCACCTGAGATTCTCTAATGGATAGGAAAAGAATTGGAACTCCAATCCCCACCCCACCCCGACCAAAACCAAATGAAATACCCAAGCAAATCAAGACCAAGTGAGCAAATCAAGACCCTAGGAGAGGCCTGCACCCCTTCCAAGATGCCACCAGGCTGAATGAAGGGTATGTGATGGGGTGGCTGCCGGACAGCGCCCAGCAAGGGTACAGCTGGGTGGGGCACCCAGACCCATCAGACGCCTGCCTCTGGCTCCATCAGATTCAAGAATGGCCCTAGGAGGGAGGTGACCACAGTCTGCATGAAGGGCAGGGGCAGGGGCAGGGGTTAGGAACGCCACATAACCCGATTCAAGGGGCATGAATACGGCAGGATCCATAGAGCCGTTTCCATGTTGATGAACCCCCAGAGGATGGGCCCATCTTAGGTCAAGGCCTTTTTTGCTGATTCCTCCTGAGAGCTGCCTCCCCCCACCCCCAACCAACAGGATCTGGAGAGGGGCAGGGTGGGGTGATCAGAGCGGCCCTGGCTTTCTCCCAGTGAGAGGACAGCCTGCACCTTGGATGGGTCCCTGAGACCAGAGGAGCCAGGGCTCAGGCTCACCCCACCCCAGCCCAGCCGCAGAAGGCCCAACAGGGGCCCAAACCGAATTGCGACACTGCTGGAGGCAATAAAAACCCAAATTCATGCTTTATGTCCAAAGTCAGCATTTTATTATCGAGGGCCAGGACCCAGGGAGGGGAGGGTGCTGAACTGAAGCAGCATTGCTCTCTTTCCAGGAATGTTGCGAGCTGCAGTGAGCGCTTGAGATGTTGCATTTTGTTTTTTCAACTCAAGCATGTGTTTTTTCAAAAATATCATCCTTTCCCGCCCCCCACCCCACCACTAATTTTAGAATCAGACCAAAGCCAAGCTACTGTCCTCTGTTTCTGTTGGGAAAATACTATATTTATTCGAGATGCAGAAGTGCGTCTCTGCAAACCTCCGATTGCTTCAGGAAAACAAATCTGCTTTAGACTATACAGAAACCATAATACAAAATTTATTTCATGCTAGAATCGCTTTGCATAACATTGGGCATGCAGTTTTTTTGTTTTTTGTTTTTTGTTAAACTCTGAAGTACTAAATTGCATACAATGCCGGGTTGTGCCTTGATAAAGGTGGAGGAGGACTGGCCCTCCCACAGTCCTGATCTTTTTTGGCGCTCTGAAAGAACACTTGAAAAATCCATACGGTGTTGATTATCTACTATGAACAATTTGTTATGAAAGTTGGTCACACTGAATCTACACACTGCTAAGATGATCGAATCAACCTAGACTAGCCGCTGTCAAGGATCTTGGGGAGACGTCCGCTGGGTCGCAAGCATGCCAACAGAGGGAAGAAGGCGGCAGTGCGTTTCCACAATTCTATTTGGAGCAAAGTTTTCAGTTTCCACGTGAGAGATGAACTATGAAGGTGAGGTCAATATGACCAATGACTGACCGGCTGCCCTTTTGGGAACCTTTACTCTCGAGTCTCCGTGTACAAAAGGGAAGCAATCCATTACTCATCCCCACTCCTTCCCCCACCCCGCTCATTCCCCTCCCCTCCCCAAAAAAAACTGTACAGGTTTCTACCGAACGCCTTTACAGTTTGGCTCCAACAACATGTATAAAAGGAAAGGCTTTGAAAGAAAATAGAGGACTCTTGCTTGTTTTTCTTCATGTTGTCATGGTTTAGGGTAATCACACAGTTGTTGGGGGGTGGGTTCGTGGGTTTGGATTGCTGGGTTTTCTGTTGAACTTCATGCAAGTCATGCTAAGGAACCCCTCCATCCCACCCCCTCCCCAAATAAATTAAAAGTTATTTTTAAAAAAAAAAGGAAAAGAAGGAAAAGAAATCCTCTACGGTCAGTTACCATTTGGCCGTAGAAAAGCTACGTCCGTCCTAGTACAAGGCCTGGGCCACTCGGACTCGTCCGGCAAACCTGCATGGCGTGAATTTACTCTGTCCGAGGGCGAGGAGGGGCTGCAGGTCCACCCAGATGCTTAATAGCCACCAGTGTCCTGGGCCAAGTCGCCTGGTCAAGTCACTCTCACAGCCTCTGTCGGCATATACTTAGCAATGACAGGGCTTTCTTTGCAAAGATCTGTATGTAAAGAATACAATTAACACTTGAGCTTCTCTTCTTGGCTTTCCCATCCCGCTTGGTACTTAGTTTTTAAGGAAGGAGGAGGAAAGACCGAACAGCCACATGCAGAGGCAGGCAGGATCTTCTCCAGTTGGCTTGGTTCTCCCATGCAGTGAGCCAGCCCAGCACGCCTCTTTCTCTCCCTCCTGGGGGAATGGGATGAGCCCCTAACTGTTCTCTACCCCACACACAGCTCATGGCCTGGCATTATCTTGAGAAAAGTAAGTCCTCAGCGGCTGTCATGACTCCATGAGAGCGGGACCAGGTGGATGTGGGTGGGGGCTCCCCACCCTCGGTGCCTCTGGGGGACTGTGGAGTGGGTACCACCTGCAGACAGTGGTTGCCATCAGACTCCTTGCTCCCTACAAGCTGCTTCTGTCCCACACACCCTGGGCTTCTGGAAGCCCAGTCAAGAAACTCTCTTATCTGCTCTTTCAGGCCACACAGACTGATCCAACATTCAAGATGAGGGAGACAGGCAGCCCCATAAGACCTCACCAGCAGAGCACAGCCAGGGGAAAGGTCTACGTGCCTTCCTCTCCCATCCCCTGGGCTTGCCCCTGATCCTGGTTTTCTAGAGTCTCCACTTGGGAGAAAGCTGATTGTGAAGGGGAGCTTCAGGCCTATCCATGGAAGGTGCTGAGGACGGGGCAGGCAGCCCCCAGGCCAGCAGCCCCCCTTCCATGCTGCACCATGCAGGGAGTGGTATGCCGCACTGGGGTCCATGGGACCTCCAGGCAGGGCCAGGAAGCAGAGGCCAGCCTGGATCAGGAGAGCACACCAAGCACCAGAAGGACTTCCCCGGTCTCCATGTGGGCTGCCTCTCCTCTTCTGGGTTTGCCCTTTATTTTGAATTCTCTATTTCCTCCTCACATATTATTGAACCATTTCAAATACTGGAGCAGTTGTGAATGGCCACCAGCTATACCAGCTGTTGCTCTAAAAAGCCAACTATCTAGCTCAGCCTGCTCACCCCAGTCAGCATGCAACCATCCCGGTGTGAGCCTGTGAGCCGCTCCCCAACATGCATGAGCTGCCCAGCCAGCCCGCTGTGCCGAGTATGGCTTCCTCCGCCTTCCAGGCCCTGCCTGGTGTCTGGAGCCTAGATCCCTAGGGTGCGCTGGGCCCCCGCCCCAAACCTCTCCCCAGTCCATGCTCAAGCTCTATTGGAAGCCTTGTCCCCAGGAGGTCGGTTTACAAGACAAGGGTCTGACCCTGACCACCACGGGGCTCCACCTTCACCAACCACAAGGGGGCGCTGACCACACCTGGGGCCGCGGCTAAATGGGTGCTGGGGTTGGAAGGGGCTGCACGGAGCCGAACGTAACCACCTGTTCTTGGCTAGTTTCTCATCTGCCACTCACAGTGTCCTGACTGGCGCATACATTACCTCTCCAAGGACGCTGACCTCACTGCCAAGCCTTTAAGCTCTCTCTCTCGTCATGACCGCCCCCAACCCCAACTGGTCTATGGATTCTCTTTAGAGAATTTCCAGAACGTGGATCTTGGGTGGCTAGGCCCACAGGGTCCTGGCCTCCCATGCCTTCCCTGTTGGTCTCCCCAGCCAAAGGACAGGGGAGATCACTTTGCCTTTGGGGTCTGATCTGCCATCTGCCAGAGTAGCCTGGGGGAAGTCGAGGATCTTCCCACATCTCTGGGTACCCCTCTGCCTTGGGGGAATGTAGTCGGCCAGCCTGTCCCCAAGTCCCCTCCTACCCCCAAGCTCAATTCCAACCCACAGCTGCCTGGACCTCAGGTTCTCTCTGCCAGCCTGGCGTCCCACTTGGGGAGGGTGGGACTCAGACCTCCGGGGGCCGACCCTGGGGCTCCCCCTGCTCCTTGCCCCCCTCAGTGTGCCTGCCTGCCCCTCAGCGCCCCTCGCCCGCCGCCCCGCCCACCCCTGTGCAGGAGCGCGCGGCAGGCCCGCTGACGCAGAGCTCCCCGGCCTCCTCTACATACCCTTTCTCACTCCTCCACCAGGTGNGTTATGAAAGTTGGTCACACTGAATCTACACACTGCTAAGATGATCGAATCAACCTAGACTAGCCGCTGTCAGGGATCTTGGGGAGACGTCCGCTGGGTCGCAAGCATGCCAACAGAGGGAAGAAGGCGGCAGTGCGTTTCCACAATTCTATTTGGAGCAAAGTTTTCAGTTTCCACGTGAGAGATGAACTATGAAGGTGAGGTCAATATGACCAATGACTGACCGGCTGCCCTTTTGGGAACCTTTACTCTCGAGTCTCCGTGTACAAAAGGGAAGCAATCCATTACTCATCCCCACTCCTTCCCCCACCCCGCTCATTCCCCTCCCCTCCCCAAAAAAAACTGTACAGGTTTCTACCGAACGCCTTTACAGTTTGGCTCCAACAACATGTATAAAAGGAAAGAGCTTTGAAAGAAAATAGAGGACTCTTGCTTGTTTTTCTTCATGTTGTCATGGTTTAGGGTAATCACACAGTTGTTGGGGGGTGGGTTCGTGGGTTTGGATTGCTGGGTTTTCTGTTGAACTTCATGCAAGTCATGCTAAGGAACCCCTCCATCCCACCCCCTCCCCAAATAAATTAAAAGTTATTTTTAAAAAAAAAAGGAAAAGAAGGAAAAGAAATCCTCTACGGTCAGTTACCATTTGGCCGTAGAAAAGCTACGTCCGTCCTAGTACAAGGCCTGGGCCACTCGGACTCGTCCGGCAAACCTGCATGGCGTGAATTTACTCTGTCCGAGGGCGAGGAGGGGCTGCAGGTCCACCCAGATGCTTAATAGCCACCAGTGTCCTGGGCCAAGTCGCCTGGTCAAGTCACTCTCACAGCCTCTGTCGGCATATACTTAGCAATGACAGGGCTTTCTTTGCAAAGATCTGTATGTAAAGAATACAATTAACACTTGAGCTTCTCTTCTTGGCTTTCCCATCCCGCTTGGTACTTAGTTTTTAAGGAAGGAGGAGGAAAGACCGAACAGCCACATGCAGAGGCAGGCAGGATCTTCTCCAGTTGGCTTGGTTCTCCCATGCAGTGAGCCAGCCCAGCACGCCTCTTTCTCTCCCTCCTGGGGGAATGGGATGAGCCCCTAACTGTTCTCTACCCCACACACAGCTCATGGCCTGGCATTATCTTGAGAAAAGTAAGTCCTCAGCGGCTGTCATGACTCCATGAGAGCGGGACCAGGTGGATGTGGGTGGGGGCTCCCCACCCTCGGTGCCTCTGGGGGACTGTGGAGTGGGTACCACCTGCAGACAGTGGTTGCCATCAGACTCCTTGCTCCCTACAAGCTGCTTCTGTCCCACACACCCTGGGCTTCTGGAAGCCCAGTCAAGAAACTCTCTTATCTGCTCTTTCAGGCCACACAGACTGATCCAACATTCAAGATGAGGGAGACAGGCAGCCCCATAAGACCTCACCAGCAGAGCACAGCCATGGGGAAAGGTCTACGTGCCTTCCTCTCCCATCCCCTGGGCTTGCCCCTGATCCTGGTTTTCTAGAGTCTCCACTTGGAGAAAGCTGATTGTGAAGGGGAGCTTCAGGCCTATCCATGGAAGGTGCTGAGGACGGGGCAGGCAGCCCCCAGGCCAGCAGCCCCCCTTCCATGCTGCACCATGCAGGGAGTGGTATGCCGCACTGGGGTCCATGGGACCTCCAGGCAGGGCCAGGAAGCAGAGGCCAGCCTGGATCAGGAGAGCACACCAAGCACCAGAAGGACTTCCCCGGTCTCCATGTGGGCTGCCTCTCCTCTTCTGGGTTTGCCCTTTATTTTGAATTCTCTATTTCCTCCTCACATATTATTGAACCATTTCAAATACTGGAGCAGTTGTGAATGGCCACCAGCTATACCAGCTGTTGCTCTAAAAAGCCAACTATCTAGCTCAGCCTGCTCACCCCAGTCAGCATGCAACCATCCCGGTGTGAGCCTGTGAGCCGCTCCCCAACATGCATGAGCTGCCCAGCCAGCCCGCTGTGCCGAGTATGGCTTCCTCCGCCTTCCAGGCCCTGCCTGGTGTCTGGAGCCTAGATCCCTAGGGTGCGCTGGGCCCCCGCCCCAAACCTCTCCCCAGTCCATGCTCAAGCTCTATTGGAAGCCTTGTCCCCAGGAGGTCGGTTTACAAGACAAGGGTCTGACCCTGACCACCACGGGGCTCCACCTTCACCAACCACAAGGGGGCGCTGACCACACCTGGGGCCGCGGCTAAATGGGTGCTGGGGTTGGAAGGGGCTGCACGGAGCCGAACGTAACCACCTGTTCTTGGCTAGTTTCTCATCTGCCACTCACAGTGTCCTGACTGGCGCATACATTACCTCTCCAAGGACGCTGACCTCACTGCCAAGCCTTTAAGCTCTCTCTCTCGTCATGACCGCCCCCAACCCCAACTGGTCTATGGATTCTCTTTAGAGAATTTCCAGAACGTGGATCTTGGGTGGCTAGGCCCACAGGGTCCTGGCCTGCCCATGCCTTCCCTGTTGGTCTCCCCAGCCAAAGGACAGGGGAGATCACTTTGCCTTTGGGGTCTGATCTGCCATCGCCAGAGTAGCCTGGGGGAAGTCGAGGATCTTCCCACATCTCTGGGTACCCCTCTGCCTTGGGGGAATGTAGTCGGCCAGCCTGTCCCCAAGTCCCCTCCTACCCCCAAGCTCAATTCCAACCCACAGCTGCCTGGACCTCAGGTTCTCTCTGCCAGCCTGGCGTCCCACTTGGGGAGGGTGGGACTCAGACCTCCGGGGGCCGACCCTGGGGCTCCCCCTGCTCCTTGCCCCCCTCAGTGTGCCTGCCTGCCCCTCAGCGCCCCTCGCCCGCCGCCCCGCCCACCCCTGTGCAGGAGCGCGCGGCAGGCCCGCTGACGCAGAGCTCCCCGGCCTCCTCTACATACCCTTTCTCACTCCTCCACCAGGTGGGCACGCGTACTCCCCAGTTGATAAGAGGAAGCAGGGTCCGTATCTCTCGCGGGTGCCCGAGCGCGTAAAAGGCAGGCCCTCATCGGGAGTGAGGGCCTGGTCTATGTGGGGGCAGTCTTCGTTCGCCAGCGCGGCCTTCGCCACCTCCCCATTCAGTTTGGAATCTTCAAACATATAAGCAGAAGCTATTGAGACACTGAAAACTGTTTAGTGCGGGGGGGGACAGGCCAGAGTGGGACATCAGCAAAGGGCAGCCCATGACTGAGGACAGAAAAGTGAGCGGGAGAGGCACGAGGCTGGAGGTCCCCGGCTCGTTCGGGCAGCCTTGGAACTGCCCACAGTGCTGGGGAGGAGGGTTCCTGGGTTTGCTCAAAGTTTGCAAAAAGATGAGTTGGTGATGGGCCCAGCAAGCGCGGTGCTGGGGGGCCAGGCCCAACGTCCAAGGCGGGGCCGATGAGACAGGGTGGTGTGGATGCGATCATGGGTAGAGGGCCAGACACAGAGCTCAGGGAGCAGACAGACAGACACGCAGAAACACTCCTGTCCAGAGTGGCAGCCTTTTCTGGTCCCTCTGCTGCTGACCAGAGCCCGGCTGCCCCTGCCACATCCAGCTGTCTGCTCAGGCATCCCTGGGCCCCACCCAAACCCCAAGGTCAACTCCACTCCAGGCCCCTGTGGATCCTCTCTGGTCATTTGCTTTACGCTGTTCCCCCACCACACCCTATCTGATCATTCTATCCCACCCCGATACGGACCTAATCCGGTCACTCTCTATGCTCCATCACCCATACAGACTAGGCCTGGTCACGCAGTCTCCTGGTCCCCCATGCAGTTGGCCACTCAATCAGCTCCCTCTCCGTACAGACTTAAGCTGGTCACTCAGTCCACTCCGATCACCACCCAGACCACGCCAGGGTCTTCCACCTCACTCTGCCTCAAGCAGGCCTCGTCAGCTTGCACAGGCGCAACAAGAATGCAGGCATGAGGCAGTGACAGCGGCCAGGGTTTGGGAGGGGCTCCCATTCCTCCGTCTCCTTTCGGCAGCATCCCCCGCAAAGCAGAGCAAATGGATGTGTAAAGACAACAGCGGCTGATGGACTCGGGTGGGAAAGACGAGTCTTGGCCTCTGCGGTAGCCTGAGAAGGAACCTGGGAAGAAGTTTGGGGGCACATTTGGTGAGGGCGCAGCTCTGGCCAGAGCAGGGCGCTCCCCCAAATCCAAGAGCAGCATCGTGGATGCCTCTGGAGCTGGCAGAGAGGGCTCTGTCGGCCTCTGTCCCCACCCATCACTCTTGGGGACCCCTCCCCTGCTTTCTGCCCTCCAAGCAGACTCTTCCTGGTTAGGGTGGCACCGACTCAGTCCCCAGGGTGGGCCCTGGTGGTGGTAGTGGTGGTTTAGTCGCTAAGTCGTGTCCGACTCTTGTGACCACATGGACTGTGTAGCCCACCAGGCTCCTCTGTCCATGGGATTTTCCAGGCAAGAATACTGGAGCGGGTTGCCATTTCCTTCTCCAGGGGATCTTCTCGACCCAAGAATCAAACCCGTGTCTCCTGCATTGCAGGCAGATTCTTCACCGACTGAGTTACAAGGGAAGCCTGAGGTTTCCTCAAAGACTTCCTCCAGGGTGAGAGCCTCAAGGGAAGACAGACCCAACGTGGGGGTGACCACAGGGAAGGCCCCCTGAAAGGCTAAAGAGGGGCAAAAAGCTGGAGAGAGTCTCCACCCGATTTGACCCTCTTCCGTGACCCTGTTCACATCATGTAACTACACGCAGAAGTGATCCTTCTCCGTGCGCACACACTCGGCGTGCCCGCGGGCGGGACCACCACCCGTGTACACATCATGTCACTACAAAGAGGCAGTCAGTCAAAAGAGAAATGGACCAATCAGGTTTATTCGTAAAGCAAATCCAAAAAAAAAAAATCCCATCATAATTTTGGAACTTAAAAAAAAGAGTCTGTCGTACAAGATGGCAAAGCATTTCATGTACAGTGTGCTTCTTGACAAATCCCAGGGGCTTCACTCCCCAGTTCACTCTGAACCAGAAAGGCCAGTTACCAGGGTAACTCGGATATCGCGTGACTGGGGTGGGGGCCTCTCTGGGGAACTGGGCGCTGCCTAACACTGGGGGTGTGTCTGAGGGCACACGGGTGTGCACGCAGACCAGCCCAGCCCTGCCCCCCAGTCTGGCTGGCCCTCCCAAGGGTCTCTGGGGAGAGAGGAATGAAGTTCAAGGGAGGAGGCAGTGGACAGGGGGACGGAAGTTGGAGCCCATAGTACCCTGTACACATTTTCTTCTAGGGGAAAACAGCGAGTCCTACCAGGCAGCATCTCCATCTGGAGGGAGAGCCAGAACTTGCAGTCTCTCCACTGGCCATTGCCTGCCAGCAGAGGTATCTACCGGTCTCAACCCGAGCCTGAGACCCTCCATGTGACTCTGCCCCCCAGTGCTGTGCCCCTGGGGGAGGCAGCTCCCACAGCCTTTAGAGGACCTGAAGTTGAGGCTGGTTTCCCTGCAGGGGTTGGGCCAGGGGGCAGCTGAGTGGGCTGCCTGGGTGGGTATGAGCCAGACCCCCTTCCCTTCTCAGAGCCTGCTTCTTCTCCCAAACATGTCCTCTGAGAAGAGGCCGAGCCTGGGTGGGAGTGTTTGGGTCCTGCTCTTTGAAGGAGCCAGCCTCTCTGGGCTGTGGGCTTACTGCGATGTGGGGTGCTCTCAGAAACTGGGAACCATACTCTCCCTCCCCAACTCCAGAGGAGGGCTGGGAAAGAGACTGGCCAAGAAGCGGCCAGCTCACCAAACCTGGGGAACGCATGAAAAGGCCAGAGGCGCCAGCTCGCCCAAGAATGCCCCTCAGACCCCGACTTGTCCTTTAGATGAGTGGTCACCAGGCCCCTCGGTTCCCACCTGCTCCCCAGAAAGTGGGGAGCCCTGCCCTCCCTGGCCCAGGGCCCCATGGCCCCCACTAGACCCGAGGGCCTGCGATGATGAAATGGCAGCATGGCAGCGTCTCACAAAGATGGTTTCCAGGCTTTGAAATGGGCTGAGAGAGATGAGCGTCCGCGAGAGGGTCATTTTTTTTTAAACTTTAGAGCAAGGAGAACCCGATGTCCGGCCCTGAGCCAGCAGGCTGGCTTGTGTGCCCTGGTCTCCAGGCACCCCCAAGGTACTTACTGTTCACACCAGCAGCGGGCGCCGGGGGCGCACGCAGGGCTAGGGTGGGGCAGGTGGGGTGGCTGGGAATTTCCTTGGGTTTAGCCCCCCAGAGGGGGCTGCCCAGCTGGGGGCTCAGGGAAAAAGCCCCAGGTTAACTGGGGACGGTCTGTGAGAGACACGAGCTGAGTACAGTCACAAGAACCGGCACAAGTCATGCAACAGAACGAGGAGAGAGAGAGAGAAACATGATTAGTGGAGAGAGAGAAAGAGAGAGCATGTGAACAACACAGAAAAGAACACCCAGTCCTGGCCCTCAGAGCCCCTTATTTCTCCACTCCTTCCCCCTGAGCCACCTGGGGGCCTCGCTGACCCCATTCAGGGCTCCCCGCTGCCCACCCTGGCCCTGCATCTGAGCAGAAGTTTGGTTAGCCCCTGCAGAGGGGCCCTGCCCACACCCTGCCTGGTCACCCCTGTCCCAATCCCACCACCTCCCCTGCCCCGGGTCGGGGGGACACCACTTCCCGTACCCACTGCAGCCAGCAGCGGAAATGTGGAGGGCCGGGCGGGGGGCGCTTTGGACTCAGCTGCTCAGGGCAGACCCTGGAGGCTGCAGGGGCAGCTCTGTCCCAGCTCGGGGCAGACCCAGACAGGGGTGCTTTTCAGGACCTCGCTGCTGTCCTAGGTGCTGATGGACAGGAAGGGGGAGGTCTGGCCACCACCCGTCCCCTGGGCCAGCCCCCTGCTCACCTATGGTGGGACCCCACAGCCCCAGACGCAGCACCACAGAGGAGCAACCCACATCACAGGAGCAGAGATGGACGAGACACACGTGAATGCACATGGCAGGACAGAGGGAGCGCTCTGAACTGCCCAGAGCAGGTGGTCTGGGCCCCCAACTGCAGGTCGGGAAGGGACCCCCTTTCTGTGAGAGAAGCAACTTCTCCTGGACTATCAACCCCAGTCCCTGACCATTGGGGTGCCATCCTGGCATCCTTCCATGAGACCCTACAACCCCTGCTGGGATGAAGCCCCCAAACACTGGGGCCACGTCAGCCATGGTACCGAGGATACCAGACACTCGACTTGAGGCTGCAGGAGAGACCAAGACAGGGAGGGGAGGGGAGGGTGCTGCTGACATGACCGGGACGGCTCACCTAAGTCCCAGGAGTCTGACCCTGGGCAGGGGGTGCCCTCAGAGCTCAGCATGTTGCACTTTGCCCCAACCCAGGTTCTAAAGGCAGAATTGGAGAACCCCAGGTCTCACTGGGCCAATTGACTGCCCTTGGGGTGGAGGGAGGTTGTCAAGGTCTTGGAGACTGCATCTCAGCTCTCTGCGGGGTCCAGCCTCCCATCACATTTGCCTTCCTCACTTCTGGCCTCCCTCGCACTCACTCACCAACACACCCCAACCCCATGCCCACCAAGGAGCATAGATGCAAGCAGAAAAGGAGGCCAATGGAAAGAGACTCGGGGATGCAGAGATAGGGAGACACTCCCTAAGGATCACACACTTATCCTTATCACTTGGGTGATAATTTGGTTCTCACACACCAGCTTTCAGAGTGAGGAGGGTTCTGGTGAGGGACAGGCTCAGAGCAGGTCTGGGATGTCAAGACAGCACCCCAGGAGCAATAAGAACTTGGGAAAGGGGAGGAGGCAGAGTGTGGGGGATGGGAGGGAGTGAGGCATCTGGGCCCCAGAGAGAAGGGCTCCAAGTACCTGGCTTAAGCCAGGACAGTCTGGATCCCTGAGACCTGGGGCCAGGGCTGTCGTGGTGGTGGGGTGCAGGGGCTCTGGGAGGAGTGCACAGGCTTTCTGGGAAGAGGGCCTGTGTCCTGGGGCTAGCTGGCGTACATATCAGAACACACATCTGCACTCTGTGTGTGCGCACATGCACACACGTGTACACGGAGAATACTATGTATTCTCAGTATTGGAGAATACTGGCATTGTGTGGGACTGAAGGATTTGTGCCTAACTGGAGTGAATCTCTGGGGAGGATGGGGCAGGGGGCCAAGGAGTGCTATGGTGATGCCACTCAGGCTCAACTCCTCCTGCTGAGGCCCTGGAGTGAAGCTAGGGGCGAGGCCCACCCAGACCCTTTCCCAGCAATTTTCCTTGCTGTGACAGTGTTCTTGAGGTCGAACAGAAGGGCAAGATGATCCAAAGCAGAGGGGTGGGGCAGGGGCTTTCCACGGCCCATGCCTGGCTGGCTAAGCAGAAGCCAGGCATTGGCCGAGGAGTCCAGCCCCACCCCAGGCTCTCCCATTCCAGCCTCTGAGACCCCTGCCCTGTTCCTGGCCCAGCCCAGAACACTAGCCACATTCCTCTCAGGTGTCTACAGGGACCCCAGGGAGTGGGAAGGGGTATGGGACCAGGTGAAGGGGCTAGAAAGACCTCAGACAGAGACGTGGGCTTTGGGGGTACCACTCTGGGCAGTATAGCTATGGGATGAAGCCAGATGAGGAGTAGGATGGGGTGGTGGGCCAGAGAGTGGGGCATCAGGGAAGAAAGAATCAGTCAGCCACCGGGGAGGCCATTCAAACCAGGGGACAACTTGCTCCTCTAGGGCTGAGGGAGCCAGCAGCCCCTACCTCCTGCCCTGGGACAGGGGTGTCTTCTGCAGACTAAACACTACCTGTCACTCACTCAGCCTCCCTCGCCCCGGCACTCCTTCTGAGTTCAGTGTTGCCATGCTTTCCTGGGTCATTCATTCCCTTCAAATCCCTGTGTCCACAGAATAGGTCGATGGTATTCCATGGGTAGAGGTAGACTATGGGCTTTTTATCTTCGGACCAGAGCCCCATGATCAACTTTATGTGCTATGTGCAGGTTCTCATAAAACTGAGATAGTCCCATAACGAACCACTAGCCATGGAATATGAGAATATATCCCACGGTGACTAGTATTGTGTCATGGCCCCCCTCCCCCCCCCCCGACCCCCACTGAATTCACGGGAAAGTGGGCGTACACTGGTTGGGATGTCGTGTATTGCTGCTGCAGTCCCTACCGCCGGAAACAGGGAACACTCTCAGTGGGAGGTTGTTGCTGGTCTGAAGTGCTTTCATCTAAGCTGCCCGGGTGGTGGCCCCCTCTAGTCCTTCGCTCACCAGCCGCTTCCATCGGAAAGAAGGCCACCGGAAACTCCCACTGGACCATCAACCCAAACAGACAACGTGAAAGCTAGAGTCACTCCAACAGGTTCCTAAAGATAAACGCTAAACTCTAGAGTGGTGGTAGAAGATGAGCTGGTTCCGCATGCTGTGGGGTGAGTAAGCTTGTTACGGAGGGCAAGAGGCGTCTCCGAGGACGCGCCTGGAGCTAGGCAGCCGGCATCGGAGCAAGAATGCTACTCAGCTATGGAGACAGGCTCTGCTGGGGGGTGAGAATCCTTGCTGCTGTCTCTGCAGGGACCTCCTGCCAGAGCCCAGGCACCATCCATGCCACGTGCACCGCCCGAAGGGAGCCGTGTAAAGACCAAATGGGCAGCTGTCTGGCACTTCCCAATCACACCCACCCCACCCCGCCGTGACTCTGGGTCAGTGGCCTGAGTCAGCGACTCATGCCCAACTCCTGCCCATCGAGCAGCGGAGCCCCTGGGCTCCTGCTAAGAGAGTCCTCAGCAACCCGCGGGCCGTGGCATCTCTTCAGAACCCCACGAGACCAGTGTGCCAGCCTCCTTACCGGAGCCACCAGTGAGGTTCGAGCAGGCTCTCGCCTGGTGAATTTGGCTGCCCAGCATCTCTCTGGGCCCCCAGACGCCACGCCTCGAGACTGAGCGCGGGGTCCAGAGTTACCCACGGAACTAAGGAAGCAGTCTGACTGAATCTGGAGTCATCGCTACAGGGGGCAGAGGTGAAAGGTCAGATCGACATGCCTCTAAGAGGTTTCCTACCTGCTCTGTTAATTTCTAAAATTTCTTCCTGGGCCAGCGGGCATGTGTCACTCTGAGTACTGTGATGTGGAGAGTTTACGACAGATTTACAATAATTGGGAGATCCCAGCTGCGGTGGCCGCGGAATATGCTTCTTTTTTTTCTTTGGTAGTTTCTGCTTAGCCATGGCTAAGGAGTAATACATCCCGAAATTGTTCACGATGACGGGCACGGGCATGGCGATGGTCAGCACGCCCGCCAGCGCACACAGTGCTCCCACCAGCATGCCGGACCACGTCTGCGGGTACATGTCTCCGTAGCCCAGCGTCGTCATGGTGACCACAGCCCACCAGAAGCCGATGGGGATGTTCTTAAAGTGGGTGTGCTCACTGGCGCTGGGGTCATTGGGCTGAGCCCCTATCCTCTCGGCATAGTAGATCATGGTGGCGAAGATCAGCACGCCCAGAGCCAGGAAGATGATGAGCAGCAAGAACTCATTGGTGCTGGCTCGTAGCGTGTGGCCCAAGACCCGGAGGCCCACGAAGTGGCGGGTCAGCTTGAAGATGCGCAGGATACGCACGAAGCGGACGACGCGCAGGAAGCCCAGCACATCCTTGGCGGCCTTAGAGGACAGGCCGCTCAGGCCCACCTCCAGGTAGAAGGGGAGGATGGCCACAAAGTCGATGATGTTGAGCGAGTTCTTGATGAACTCCACCTTGTTGGGGCAGAAGACCACACGCATGAGGAACTCGAAGGTGAACCAGACCACGCAGACGCCTCGATGTAGGTGAGGAAGGCCTCCGTCTCCGCCTCCCGGTAGTAGCGCACTTGCGTGCCGTTCCGCACGTTCTCGATCTCCGTCTTGTTCACGATGGGGTTGAAGCGCTCGTGGGTCTCCAGGCAGAAGGTAGTGATGGAGACCAGGATGAAGAACAGGGAGGCAAAGGCCACATACTGTGGAGGAGAAACACACAGTGTCAGAGGGGAGGCCCTACCCCCAAAGCAGAGAGACTGGGTACCTCTGGGCCAGGTCCAGTCTGGGGCCAGGCTGGGCAAGATGCCTGCAGGACGCCCCTTCTGACATGGGCCAGGCAGGCAGGCCACCGTTCCCTCTTCAGAGCGTGGAGTATGGGGTTAAGAGACCTGAAGGGTTAAGAGGCCGTGGCAGGGATTTCTCTGTCTTGACAAATGCCTTTCCTTTCTTCCCGGATGAGTGGCTAGACCCTAATTTCCCAGCCTGCCCTCCAGGCTGGGTGGGGTCATATGACTGGTCTCAGGCCATCCGACATCGCACAAAAGGGTGTGCGTGAAGCCCGCCCTGGCTCACAAAACCTTCCTGCTCAACCTTTCGTGCCCTCTCTCTTTCCCTGACTGCCAGTCAAATGCCGAAGCCCAAGGAAGCCAGCAGGGCCACCGTAAGAAAGTAGCTGGGTCCCTGGAAAGACACCTACTAAATACACGGGTGGGAAATGAACTTCTACTTTGTTGAGATGTTGCACTCTAGATGTGATTTCTTAAAGCATTTAGCACCCCACCCCACCACTGATAAAGTGACCTCGGTGGCTGAGGCTGGCAAAGAAAGGAGGGTAGGGAAGCTATGGTGGAGCCAGGCCCCTCAAAGGCCACATTTCCCACCTTTCTTCCATCCCTACACTAGGCTGTTCACTCTCTTTTTCATGGATCTGTACCTCATGCAGGCAGTCTCTTCATATTCTATCCTATGTTGAATTGCAAAAGATGTATCTTCCCCAAGGCCTCACACAACTCCTTTACCCACTTCTCTCTATTGTCCCAGGAATCACATCGTCTATTGGAAGTGAGTTACCCATCCTGGATTTACAGAAATAAAGACTAAATAGTCATTTGTCAGAGATACTGGGTTGAAGATTCAGGCATAAGGAAAATTGGACCAGGGGTCCTCAAACGCACCATAAACCATAGAGATGGCTTTGCTCCTGCTGTGGCCAGCTGGCCCCAGGGGAAGTGGGTGGGTGGGAGGAAGGAAGAAGCTGCTGGGGAACTAGGGTTTTCCAAACATATGTGGGTGCCTGGTCCTTTCAGATCCCCCAACCTGGTGAGAAGGAAATGGCCAGGATAACCCAGTCTGTCCAGAATGGCCTGCTCTGGCCCCACCCCCTGAGAGAGGTTCAGGAGACCTTGTGGTTTGGTCTGGTCACTCTCACCTCCATCTGATGACCCACTGGGTTTCTCTAACCACAAGCAAACATGGGTACCCTAGGAAAGAAAATCAAGCAGCTGTCAGAGTTTCAAACCTTGCCTCTCAGACTGAATTCCAGACTGAATTCCAGTCCAGTCTGGGATCATGGAACTTTAACACTGCCCTTGGTAGATGAACCCTGCCCAGAGGATTCTCCTCCAGGAACCCAGCCTTCATGTTCCTGCTGCTTCCCTCCCCTCTGGACTCCCCTCCTCCCAGCCTGTCAAGACAGACCATGAACGGTGCAAGGCCATCTCCCTGGAGGTGGTTCTGGGCTACAGACTAGAATGAGTGGCAAGTTCATTCTCCAGAGCTGCCTTCACAGAAAACTTCAAGGAGTGCCAAGGTGCCACTCTATCTGCCACAAGAGGCAGCCGTGCTGCTTCTAGTAATTTCTTTGGTTTGTATTGACGTAGCTCCCCACTTGGTGGTGACCCTGTCTGGGTTGAGCATGGCCATCCTGACACCCAACCTAGCACAGATCTAGAAATGAAGAACTGTCCACACTGTCTTCACCTTCAAAGACACATTCCAGGTTGAGAGAAAAGGAGAGGAGAGGGGAAGGGACGAAGTCAGCATTTTAGAATATCAGAGTAAGAGCACCGTTAGAGATTAGCTGGTCCGAGACACTGCATGCTATAAATGGGAAGTCTGGGGCAAAGAATCAGGAAAAGATCTACCCAAGCCACTCATCATGGCATGCTGGCTCCTGCTGGCTTTAGAGAGTCATGCAATTTTAAAAAACTTGATCCTTGACTACTATCGAGTGTGACCCCTCTGCCTTCTTCCTTCCATCCATCCTTCCTTCTTCCCTTTCTTTGTTTCTTCCTTTCTTTATCCCTTTCACCCACTCATCCTTCCTTCTACCCTCTCTCCTTCCTTTTTATCCACATTCATTCATCCTTCTTTTCTCCCTTCTTCTATTCCTTCCTTTGTTCCTCCTCCCTTCTCTCCCTCTTTTCCATCTGACATGCATTTATTCATTTGTCTCTTCCTTCTCTCTTTTTCCTTCCTCCCTCCCTTCCTTCCTTCTACCTACCCATCTATCTACCTGTCCATCCATCCACCCATCCATACTTTTTCCCTTCCATTCCTCACCGAGTGCCAGGCTATGCCTAGCACAGAGCGCAACAAGACCTCAGCCCTGCCCCCAGGGAACCCCCTGCACAGCTGAAGATAAAGGACACACACAGAGACAAGTAAAATGCAGTGGTCTGAAAAGGTGAGGCCCCATCATCCCTGTGAACTACATGGGATTTAGACAAGATGAGGGCAGTGCAGGGACGTAAGCCAGGTTTTCCGACTCCAGAAATAGCACTTTAAGGGTCCAGATAGTGCTGACCTGGGATACCACAGGGGCAGGCCAGGAAAGCAAACTGGAAGCAACTGGAAGAGGTCACCAACTCCGATCCAGGTTCATCCAGATCCAGCACTTTTTCCTTTAGCAGTTGTCAAGGCTCTTGGAGCCAAGAACATATCCCCAGATGCTGGGTATTTGGCCTCAGACTCCCTCTGAAGGGCCCTGTGTTAGAGCTTGGGATCCATAGCCCAGACTCCCAGGGCCAGGTCATGTTCCTGCCCTGGTCTTTTTGAGAGAGGAGAGGAACATGGATACTGTGTGTCTAAGGATGCCGAGAGGCTGGGCCTGTTGCATTTCTGGGCTCCTGATCCCAGCCGGTAGTGGAAGGCAGGAGGTGCTGCCTCTCCTCTCTGCTCCATCAGCCATGGCATCCCCTTCTTAAATCGCCCCACAGCTGTCCTCCTCTGTCCCATCCACACACATGGGACTCTCTCTCAATGAGGTCACTCTCATAAAGGCCAGCATATGGTAGGCTTCGATCTCAGCCACGAGGACAGCATCCACCCAGTTATCAGAAGGGGCAGCCACTGGAATCCCAGCTCTCTGCTTGGCCATCTAGCTACAGAGAAAAGCCCTGACTTCTCAGCCTAGCCTGTGAGGCTCCCTGTGTCCTGACCACATTGACTTCCCAGGGACCCCTCCCTGCAAGCACCCAACATTCTTGCCACATCCAACCCTCTGCCATTTCTGACCTTCCGTCTGGGTGCCTCTGCACCTGCTTGCCCTTTCCTCCAGGGTGTTCCTGCTGATCTCCACGTGGAAAACCCATCTACCCATCAGTGCCCCACTAAGCAGCCCTTCTCCTGGGACACCTCTCCCAGGGATACTTCTTCTTGGCCCTGAGGCCCTTAGGAGGCAGCAAATGAAGTCCCCCCACCCCACCGCCCAAGGAGCCTCTAAATTTCCCCCAGGGAGGCAGCAAGGCTGTCTCCAACTTGTGCCCATTAGTGCTTGGGGAGCCTCACAGGACAGCCCAGAGAGGGCACTGATGTCCCTGGGGGCTTCTCACTTCTTCCCAGGTGCCCTCAAAGGCCCTCAGAGCTCTACACCCATTGGCTCTTCTTGAACAACAGGTCCTGACAGGAAAACTGAGGCCCGGGAAGCGGTCAGGTCTTCTAAAATTAGGATAGACAAATCCTGGGTTCTCAGGGATCAATGGCCATCCCTTTCAAATTCTTTCCTCTCTGGGCCTCAGTGACCAAGGAGTGGGGGTGTTGGGGTGGGCAGCAGTGATCAGCCTTAGAGTCAGATACTAGGACTTCTTCCCCAGAGGAGCTGGGGAGGTGAAGTCAGGCTTCCTAGACTCTGCTGCTGGCACCTAGTCCCTTGTCACAAGCAGGGCCCCAGCAACATCTGGGTCCAAGTGGGCCCTTCGGATCACGGTGGAGGAAAGCGCCCCAGCTTGCTCAGACTGCCACAATCTCCTAAGCCTAGCGACTAGCAAGTCAGCCCAATGCATCAAAGCCAAAGCAAGAGCCCATGGCCAAGCGAGTTCCTAGTAGCCTCCCGCCCATCCTCAGGGAAGCTGAGCCAGGAAGGAGAGAGGAGAAGCTGTCAAAGCCAAAGGCCTAGGGCTTCCCTGGTAGTCTAGCCATTAAGAATCTGCCTGCCAATGCGGGGACATGGGTTTGATCCCTGGTTTGGGGAGGTCCCACATACCGTGGACAACTAAGACTGTTCACCACAGCTATGGAGCCTGTGCTCTAGAGCCCACGAGCTGCAACTACCAAAGCCCACGCCCTACAGCCTGTGTTCTGCAACAAGAAAAGCTGCCATAAGGAGAAGCCCAAGTGATGAAGAGCAGCCCCGACTCGCCACAAGTAGAGAAAGCCCGTGCACAGTAACAAAGACCCAGTACATCCATTTAAAAAAAAAGAAGCTAAAAGGCCTACTGTGCACCTTTAACCTCTCCACAGACCTGATGAGACAGGTGGTTGTACCTTATTGTGCCAAAAAGGAAACAGAGAGGTTCAGGGACTAAACCGAGGTTTAAGGCTAGTGATGAAGCTGAGGCTTGGACCCAAGTTGATATGGCTCCACTGTCTAAGCTCTGTCCACCATCAGAGATGCCAAAGCTTTGAGGGCTAAAAACACAGCTCTGTGCACTAGGGAGCCAGCCTTGATGGGGTCCGGATGGCTCAGTCTTGGAGCTTGACACCCATAGCTTGGACTCCCTGAGGTCAGGTTATGTCTGTCCCCAGTGAGAGAGAGAACCAGCATACCTTAATCCACAGGCTGGAGCCCAGAATGCCTGAAATGGTCTTGGGCCTCGGTGCCCAGTGCTCGCTAGTGCCTGGGGCGGGGAGGCGCCCCATCTTGCTCGGGGAATCAATGCTGACAGCAGCCTCAGACGGCCCAGCCTGCATCTCTATCTGGCCCACTGTGTCCTGGCAGACCCAGAGAGGGCAAGCTGAGAGATGACCACAACTTGTTCAGGGAGCTCAGCCAGAGGGACGGGGTGGATGCACAAGATGGGGAGTTCCCAGAATCAGCTGACCCCTGGCAGAGAGGGAACCTCTGCCCGGCAGGCCCAGGCAGGGAGCCTTAGGAGCCGTCTCTGCAGCACCCTGGGCTGGCACACAGAGTCCAAGCTATGGGTGTCAAGCTCCAAGACCAAGTCATCCAGACAGCTAAGGCTGGCTCCCTCGTGCACAGAGCTGTGCTTTTAGCCCCCAAAGCTGGCTGGAATATAGGAGCTGCCGTCAAGGGCTGGGCACCTGAGGACGGTCACCTCCAGACACACACTGCTGCCCAGAGTAGGCACCTGACCTATTACGTAAGCACACACCTGTGATGAGTGACCACACAAACTACAGCCCAGGGTCCTGACCACACACACAGAAAACACAGGGCAGACGGATTGTACTGGAACACGTCACTGCCCGTCGGGCACGAACACCCAGGCGCTGTACCATGAGGCACACACCCACACAGCCCCCACACTCCCTCTGCGTATACACTCAGAGCACACGGATGGTCCCCACACAGCACGCCTCCTACACACACCCCGGACGCCGGGGGTCTGCACAGCTGGCCCCTCCTTTGCCCGCCTCGCCCCTGCTGGGTGTGACTGACTCAATGTCTGACTCTCCCACAGGATGGCAGTCCCAGCCCGCCTCAGCCTCCCCAGCCTTCCCTGATGCCCTCAGCCTGCCTCCCTGCCAGACTCCTGGATTTCCCATCCCTAGACCTGCCTGTCACCCACCAATTCCTGATTTCCTGCCATTTGCCAGACTCTGTCCTTTCTCCCCAGCCCACTCCAGCAGCAGTGGCTATATGCCCCCACACCCAGGACCCAGACCAGCTGCAGGGCCAACCCTCCTGAGCTTCAGTCTAACAGGTGGCCACAAAGGGAACTTTGCCTGGCAGCCCAGGGCAAGCCGTCACCTAGTCTGGCCACCTAGTCAGAGGTCATTCTGAGAAATTTCAAGACAGTTCAGGCAATATTGCCTGATAAGGCAGCATAAACCCAAACTGGTAGTTCTGGCTTTTCTTCTTTCTTTTTTTCAGAATCACAAACTGTGAGAGACCCACCAATTGTGTTCTAGAAAGAGGTAGCCATGGCAACAGAGAGAGGCATCCTGTTTCTATGGTAACCAGGGTGGTGAGACTGTTGGCTGTAAAGTCAGACAAACCTACTAACGATCTGTTGACTTAAGAAGATGTTTTATAAATCACCAAGTTATTTTTATCATAACCCCACCCCTAAAACTATAAATCAGAAAGGCAATTTACTATCTATTAAAATGACCAAGATGTGCTGTGACTTTCATTATAAATTATTTATATCACAGTCATCTTTAGAAAATTGTGCTTGTCTTTCAGAACTGTTCAGGGGTTCACCGTGGGGAATCTGTGTTCTTGCAGCCTGGCATTCCAAAAGCAAGGGCATGGTTGTGATGTGGTGTGTGGGCCAACATGCTGATCTGGTCGTTCCCTCACTGTGTGACCTTGGGAGATCACCTCCCCTCTCTGAGCCTCAGTTTCATCTTGGTACAGTAGGGCTGGACTTGGTCACTTCTGAGGATCCTGACACTGGGCAAGGCTGCGGCCAGCGGGACTAATCAGGGGAGCCCTGGCTGGTGTCCAGGCCCCAAGCCCCTAGAGGCGTCAGGTCAGTTTTCTGCCTGATTAAATCTGCCCAGCAGGGGTGTACAGCGTTTGAGTTAATCCATGCGGAGTCAGTGATGTAGAACAGGCGGGATGGCCAATTGGCCTAAATAAATTGTCAGTCGAGCTGAGTTTGGAAACTGAATTAGGCTTGTCTGGACTTCCTTGGGCTGGGCATGCCCACACTGTGCTGGCCTAGCTGAGGGCTCTGAGGGGGACAGGAGGCTCTTTGGGGTCCATCTCCTTTTTGGTCCATGAAGGCCCAGTTAGAGGCCTGGCTGCATCCTGAGTGCTCTGTCCAGCATCCGCATTCCAGCCCTGGTCTTTCTCACTGATCCTGCCCTCTTGGTACCCAGTTCAGGGAGCAGCACCTGGAGG
>SJXQ01005308.1:237807-257806 GCA_006408695.1 Aepyceros melampus | reverse complement strand
GGACATGTATGGGGTGGTGTGTGTGTGTATGTGCGTGTATGTGTATGCGCATCTCCTAGGAGAATCAGGGTCTGCTGGGCACTCTGGACACGTGTTCTGAGTTGAGACCATGACCCTTGTCCATGCCAGAGACAGTCCCTCCATGAGGCCAGTGAGACCCAAGTGCCCAGCAGCTCTGATGGACAAGGGACCTCTTCAGCCTGAGACCACACTGGGGGCTGGGAAGCAGGCAGCATGGCAGAAGGGAGAGAGTCCCAGGCTTGACTTCTGAGACCTGAGTTCAAATCCCAGCTCTGCCACTGGCTGTGTGAGGGCAAGCAAGTCACTTTGCAGAGGCTCAGTTCGATCCTTCTTCAAATGGGGACAATCATAATAATAATAACATGCCCCAGGAAACAAGGCACAAGGAGGCACCTGGGGGAAAGGCCGAGTGTCTAGGGCTTTCCCAGATCCAGGGTGGAATTCCAGGGCAGGGAGAAACCCCAAGACTGCCAGTTCCCTTGCACACTGGTATTCTAGGAGCTGGGCCAAGGCTTCCCTCCACAAAAATCCAAACACAGCATTTTGGGTTTTTTCCACCCAAATTGTTGGGGGTGGGGGAGTGATTGCAAGGAACAGCAGCAACAGCTAAAGGGAGAAATGTGTCTAACTTTAGGTTTTTTCCCTCTAATTTTTTTTGCTCCTGTTGCAACTACTGCCTGCAAACAACAAACCAGAAGAAAATGACAGCCTTGAGGAGAGCCAACCCCTGGTCCCTCAGAGCCTGTTTCCCGGGGTAACAGCCCAAGATGGGGCCATGTCCCAGACCCAGCACTGCGGCCTCATGCTGCTCAGAGTGGGGGTGATTAACAGGCCCACTTCCGTGGGGTCTTCCATGTGAGCCCCAGCCTGAGGGCTGTGAGGAAATGAGGCTTGACGGGAAAGGACATCCAAGGTCACACAGTGAGCTCCGGGCTTGCCGGCCCTAACTCGGGTGACAAAATGATGATGGAGTTTCCTGGTGTCAAGCAGGCTTCCTGGGGTGTCCCAGCATCGTGTCTCATGTAAACCTCACGCCAGCCCAGGGAGGTAAGTTCTGCTGTTATCAATGCTTTTCAGACGAGTCTGGGGTTTAGGGAAGAGAAGATTCTTGCTCTAGATCTCAGAGGTTCTCAGTGGCAGGATCGGTTTTGCTTCAAAGACCTGCATTTCAGACCCTCCAAAGGCTCCTTAGTCAGCCACGGGAAACGTCCACAGTGCAGGTTGGCCTGGCTGTGCCAGCTCGGTTTCGACCTCAGTCAGCCACAAGCCCAGGAGCCTCAGAGGAGTGGGGCTGTGTGGTCGCAGAGCTCCCCTGCCATGCCTCAGGCCAAGGAGACCAGGTGTCAGGGCCCCAGAGAAGGTGCCCTTCCCACCCGCTCCTGTGACCTGAGGGTTCCTGCTGGAAAATGGACAGTAAACATCTTCCATTAGCATCTTTTAAAAATTTTTTTATTTTTGGCTGCGCTGGGTCTTTGTTGCTGCATGTGGGCTTTCTCTAGTTGCGGTGCATGGGCTTCTCGCTGAGGCGGCCCCTCTTGCTGTGGAGCACGGGCTCTAGGACGAGTGGGCTGCAGAGCTGCAGCACACAGGCTCAGCAGTTGCAGCTCTCAGACTCCAGAGCTCAGTAGTTGTGGCGTTTGGGCTTAGTTTCACCTCGGCATGCAGGGATCTTCCTGAACCAGGGATCAAACCTGCATCCCCCGCACTGCAGGGTGGAAGCCCTCCCATTAGTATCTTAAACTTGGAGGAATACCAGTCTTCCACATGGGAAATTTCTCTTCTAGTTTAGGATATAGAACTATGTCTGTTTCCGGATAAGCCTGTCTTCTTTCCTATTAGCAAATGATGACTTATGGAACCCTTCATATTTCCTCTTTTGCTCTGACTGCCAGGGAGCTCAGTTAAATTTGACGCTCAAGGCTGAACCCATCACTTACCTGGGTATGAAAGTGAAAGTGAAGTCACTCAGTCTTGTCCGACTCTTTGTGACTCCATGGATTGTAACCTACCAGGCTCCTCTGTCATGGGATTTTCCAGGCAAGAATACTGGAGTGGGTTGCCATTTCCTCCTCCAGGAGATCTTCCCGACCCAGGGATCAAACCCAGGTCTCCCACATCATAGGCAGATGCTTTACCATCTTAGCCATCAGGGAAGTATGGAGAGTTGCTATTTCTTGTTTTCATTATACAACTCATATTTTCTTTCCTTCCTTCTTTCTAAGGATTCTGTTGTACATGTGTCTCATGGGCCTCAAACCTTCTTGTGCCACAGACTGGAATAAGAAACACCTGACTGAGACTCCCAGATGAGGAAGTGAGCAGGAAGGCACTCCCTCTGGGGCTGGGTCAGTAACCCAGAGCACATGTCTCTGCTGGTGACCACCAGTGACAGGAGCTCCCGAGACTACATTCTGTCTTTGGACAGCTATCCAGACAGGTATTTCTTATTTAAGCCAGCCTCCCTGCCTCTTTCTGCCAGGGATCCCAGTTCTGCCCTCTGGAGTCACCAGAACACTTCCCACACCTGCAGCCCTGCCCACACCTGCAGACAGGCCACAGGGCCCACCCTGAGCTGTCCCTCCCACGTGCCAGGCTTCCTCTGGCTCCATCCATGCTTCCTGTCTTGGGCCAGTTCCCGGCTTGTTTCAGAGCCTGATTGTGTTAGGCACCCACTTGCAGGTGGCCACATGGATGGCACGCTTGGCCTTTTTCAGTGCTCACAGCCGCCTCAGTTGTGAGAGTACTGGGCTCTGTTGAGCCTCACTGACCTCTGCTGTAAAGGAATAATGACTACTCTTGCAAACATGATCTCATTTATCTTTAAAAACCTCCCCAGGGGAGGTATCATTAACTCCACTTAGCAGATGAGAAAATTGAGGTTCAGACTGGTTAAGATGTGTGCAAAAAAATAAATAAATAAACCCCACCCAGCTGGGAAGCAATAGGCAGAATTTGAAGCCAGGTCTCCCTGATGCTTAAACCACCATACTCCAGGGCTTCCATTTATAAATCTCTTTCATGTCCATCCAGGCAACCCTTGGATGAGACATTTGTCTTCCCATTATAATGTCATAGGAACAGCTGGCTAAAGTTTACAATATCTTCATATTTTGAATTCCATATAAACACTGTGCATGTGCATGTGTGTGTGTGTGCACGTTCTCTCTCTCTCTCTCTCCCTCTCTCTCTCTCTCTCTCTCTCTCACACACACACACACACACACACACACTAGCTGGGCCATCAGCAGGACAGCCTTCATTGCCCCCATTTGGTAGATCAGAAAACTGAGGCTCCAAGCTCTATGAAGTATCCACTAGGAATCCACAGGGAAATTTTCCCCTAGGGCCCACTTATGTTTTTGCACTGAGTCAAGGGTCCTGACTCTCCATAGGGTATGCATGTGTGTGTACGTGTGTGTGTGTGTGTGTGTGTTGAGGGACACAAAAAGATGACCCCAAGAGGGACAGGTCAGAGACAGCAGTGGACACAATCCAGGTGGGACCACAGCTGACGGCCCACCTGTGTTTCCTCCAAAAAATATTTAAGCTTTACCCCAGGCCTGTGCCAGCTACTGGGTACAAGGTGAGCAAAAACAGCCATAGCTCTTGCTGGGGGAGACTGACATTTATCAAATAACCAGGCAGGCAAATACAGATTTGTATGAGGAGATGAGGACTTTGGGGGAATGCACACATCATTCGATGGGCTTTTAACAACAAGCCTGGGAAATGGAGGGGCCTCCAGGAGGAAGTGACAAGGGTACAGGGGTTGGAAAGGTGGGTAAAAATCACTAGGGAAATGCAAGGTCCAAGGACGAGCATTCTAAGCAGAAAGAACAGGAACAGTTCCCCATTCCTGCCTTCCTTGACCATCAGCAGCCTCTAAGACAGCTCACCACTCCCTCTTTTCTGTCACACTTTCCAGGTCCCCACAGTCTCTTGATTTTCCTCCCACCTCACTGGCTGCTCCTTCTTGACATCCTTGGCAATCTTGTCCCCAGCCTCTAACTTGTGGGGTGCTCCAGAGTGCAGTCCTTGGTCCTCTTCTCCACTGACACTCATTCCCTAGCGACCCATCCAGTTTGAAAGCTTAAATACCATCACCTATTCAAATACCACTAACTGCACACTCCCAAACGCTTATCTGCATCAGGACTCCAGCATCCACCTCCCGCTCGTCTCTGTGGTGGAGATCTACTAGCGTCTCTGCAGCTCAGCACGTCAAATAAGCTCCTATATACCACCCCCACTGCCGGCAGCCTTCTGCATTGCAAGAGATGGCAACTCTATCCTTCCAGGACATTCTTGCCAAAAATCCCTGGAATCATCCTTGACACCTCTCTTTCTGTCACACCTCACATTTAATTGTAAGGAAATCCTGTTGGCTCAGATCTAAATAAATCCAGAATCTGACCACTTCCCACCACCACAATTACCACCCCATCCGTAGATTTATGGTAAGAGCCTCTTAACTGGTCCCTCAGCTTCCAATATTCCTGGAGCTCTAGGAGTGTTTTCAACACAGCAGCCACATGATCCTTTTAAAATGTAAATCTGATTGTGTCATTTCTCTGCTCAAAACCCTGCTTCAGCTCCCCGTTTCTCCTGGAGGAAGAGCCTCACAACACCCTGAGGTCCCCACGGGATTGGGTCTTCCATTCGCCTCCAAGCTCATCTCCTATCGCTGTCCCCCTTGGCTTCTTCCAGCCACACCGCCTCCTCAAACACAGTCCTTAAACATTCCAGACACACGCCCGCCTAAAGGCCCTCACACCAGCCCAGGGTACCCTTCCCCAGCATCCACGTGGCTCATTCTCCTGCCATTGCAGGCAGCCCACTGACCACTCTAAAATGTCAGCCAGCACCCCGTGCGGATCTGATTCTTCTTCTGCTCGCCCCATGGAGCACGTCTCCCTTTGGCAAACACTAACTCTCCCCAGCTTTACTGAGGTACGAGGTATATACAGCAATACTCACCCATTCTAAGCATCCAACTGGACAATGTTGGCACTTCACGCCATCCAATTCGCTCATTTTCATGTCTATTGTTTGCCTTTCTCCCCCTTAGCATGTAAGCTCCATGCGGTGGCAGATCAGAGGATCAGGACTGGCCCTGCCGTTAGACTCAAGTCACATGTTCCACACTAGTAGGGGAAGAGGGGCCCCTTCCTTGGGAACCAGGGGCACAGCTAAGCAAGGACACAGCTTCCCATCCTATGCATCTGCTTGTCTCAACCCATCTGTCTACACAGTGGGCACAGCAACTCCCTTAGCCTCCTCAGGAGGAGACCGCCTCCTCTGATGCCCACTTTCCCTTGCCTGCACGGGCAGTGCACACAGTCAGACTCACTAATACAGCATCTGCCTCTACCCTGCAACGTGCACAGTCGTTGGCTTCGAACCTGTGTTTATACCAGCCCTGGCCACACTCACAGCAGATCGATATCCACACTGGTAAAAGCATAATCTCTCTCCATGAATCCGTGACGAACCTGGCCTTGGATGCAGTCGCTAATCATTTCGCTGTGTTGTCATCAGCTTCATTCCCACAGAGGTGGTGTGTTACACTGGCAAGGGGCACTGTGACCAAGAGCAGATCCAGGTCTACCCTGGCAGTGGGTATACTCGTTGACAGCAGACTCATGTCTACACAGGTGGCAGGCTCAATCACACTTATCTCTTGTCCAGGGGCAAAGACCTGCACCGTTACCGGCTGAGAACATGAATGAGGGGAATGGGCACAAGGGCATCAAAGTTCCTTTTCAGAAGCCAGACAGTCTCCCCTCCCAACAGGCTGCCAGCTGAAGGCGCTTGCTGTGGAATTCAGCAGGCTGAGTCCTGCCTAGGGGGCAGAACTGGCATGGGAACATGAAATTCAAAACCCAATTGCAGGCCGTGGGGTGAGGACGCTGGAATCTGGGACACATGGCGAGGAGATGAGACCACGTCTGTTCCCAGCACCTCGAGATCACTCAAGGTGAGGAGAGACTTGGGCTGTGTGACTCCCGGTGCCGCCTGCCCCCTCCCACTCCACACCCGGGCCTGGCCCAGCCAGCCTGGGCTTAAAAAAGCACCAGGAAATGTCACTTTCTTTTTGAGGAGGTGCGATGGAGGAGAAAGGCCAGGCAGTTCAGCTGCTGGCCTATTCAAAGGTAGGGAACGGTGACACTGCCCTCAAATCCTGAATCTTGTTTCCTACCCAGGTTGGACGAAATTCCAGCCCCTGCTCCAGTGGATGGAGTGCTATCTAGGGCCAGCCCAGAGGTCCCAGCCTGCCCGACAGCTGACTGAATGACTGCCTGGGTGAATGAATAAAACTTTGTACTGGGGCAAGTATGGGTTCATGAGTGTCCAAGCCCATGAGTGTGGGGAGCACGCGTGTGCGTATGTTTATGTGTTTGCATGCAGAACTGTTTTATGGAAAGACTCGCCCTGTTGTCTTGGACTTGTGTGTGCTGGAGCTATACTTAGCTGTAGCCATGACTGTAACGAGCAGTTAGGAGCACACCAGGCACTCTCACTGGGGCCTGGTTTCCCAGGGAGATCGCCAGGGCCAGTGTGTGTGTGTGTGTGTGTGTGCGCGCGCGCGTGCGTGCGCAGCGGGTGCAGCCTGGTGCTGGGGAACATTGAAGCAGGGCTTGGGGAGGGGGCCTGGTAGGCTCAGCACTGTGCCTTATGCAAAAGGAGAGCCTCAGCTCCAGACTAGTTGCATCTAAGCTGCCAAGCTCTGCTAAGCTCAACTCTTGGCCTCCCGTGTCCATGGTCCCTTGACTGGCCCTTGTTAGGCAATTAAAAGCCTTGGAGCTTGTGTCTAGAGCTTGGGGATTGATGGAGAAAAGCAGTTGGGTGTGGATGGACCTCAGCATACCTGAGCCAGGCTCATCCAGCCCTCAGGAGAGCCCCTCCTCAGCCAGCACATCAGAGGTATTAAGGAAGCCTGCTTGCCAAGGCTGGGGACCTAAGGAGAAACAGTGGCTTCCCCACCCCAGAACAGACTGAAACCACAGGTATGCTCAGTGCGGTCTGGGGTCAATCCTCAGGGATTGAAGGCCAATCCTCCTCTCACGGCCTGCCCTCCAGAGGCTGCATAGAGCCTGGAGAACCCCCAGGCCCTGAGGACCTCCCTGTCACATGCTCTTCCTGCAACTTCTTTCCAGCCCATCCTGGTTTTGCTCCATCAGAGCCTCTCACCTTGGAGATTGAGCCAGTTCCCCAAGCCAGTCCCTGCCCCCAGCTTCCAGCTCCTTCACTCCACAGACCATCCACATTCCTTGTATCAGCAAACCCACAGATACCCTGAAGTCCTCAGCATCCAAATCCCATCCTCTAGAATGTTTTCATTTAGTGAGAGATAGGACTTCCTCTGCTGCCTTGAAGTCAAGAGTGGCATTTCCTGGGGTAGCATGACAGGGTCTGGGAAGAGCCCTGGACGTGGAAAGCCTCAGCAAGTCAGTATAAACCATGGTGACTTCTTACACTGAGGCCTTTACTCAGATCCCCAGACTGCCAGTCAAGGAAAAAATATCTTCTTGGTGACAGCCAGGCCTTGGGAGACATGATTCCTGCCGCCTAGGAGGGAAGCCAGTGTCTGGCATTTCTGACCTTTGTGCCACTAAATATATCATTGGTGACAGTGGTTGGTGACCCGGAGATTATGGGGCTACCGGACGTGGCTTCTACGGCTGCCTCCCTGTCTGTGGCTCAGCCAGGCCTCCTTATACCAGCATCCCCAGGGAATCTGAACCCAGGACTAGGTTCAGTGTGCCCTCGACAGCCAGCTCCAACCCCTGGTGAGCACCTCCTGGGTGCCAGGCTCTGTGCCGAGGGCTCCACCCCTCTGGGACTCTTTCCCATCTCACACAGGAGGAAATGGCTCAGGACCACCTGCCCAAGCCCACACTGAGGCAGGGGACACCAAAAGCCAGGCCCAGTCAGATCCAAGTCTTGCCCTCTCGTCTCTACCCTGTCCGCTCCTCACATTCCCTCTGCCTTTGGGATCTGGTCTCCCCCCACCGACCCCACACCCAACCACAGCCCTGTTCTGACTATATTTTCTCCCTCAGAAACTACTTTTCTGCCTCTGGTCTAAGTGGGTTCTCCCAGCATCCCTGAGAAGCAGCTGACACCATCATGTACGCTTTATAGGTGAGGCAACAAGCCCCGGAAGGACAAGGGCCATGTTCCAGGGTGTGGGCCACTCAGGGTCCATGTGACCAGTGCCTACGGCACCACGAGGAGAAGCACGCTGTCCGGGGCTGACTCTTAGCAGATGACAGCCCCGTGGGCTTCCAAGAGGGCAGCCCTCAGCCCAGGGCTCAGGCTGTCTCCAGGTGACCCAGTGGGTGGCCGTGTTCTGCCCAGCTGCTCAGAGAGCCCCTGAGGTTGAGCATAAAACATTCATCTCTAAGTGCTAAGATGGTGGCCCTGGCAGGAGGCTGTGGTCCAAAGTATGTTCAGTCCTGTCCTGCTGACAAGGTCCAAGGGAGTCCCACCCCCGCTTCTACCACCTGCACAGGCAGAGAAGGGCCCTGGGGAACCACTGAAGCCCCCCGTTACAGCACCCCTCTTCATAGACATCAGGTCCATGTTTTCAGTACCCCCACAGCAGGTGAGGCAAGCGTCTGCAGAACACCCCTTACAGCTGAGGCAGCCAAGGCTGACAAGGTCATACGGCTCACAGCCAACAGAGCTACATTTGGACCCCGGCAGCCTGGCTCCAGTCTGGCCCATCACCACCACGCTAACCATCTCTTTCAGCACACTCGGAGTGAGGGTTCTGCCACAGGAAACTGCAGACAGGACCTTTGCCTGAACAGGCCCCTCACCTCTGACTCCCTCACCAACTTCCAGCCCCACAATCCCTCAGAGAGCAGCTCACCCTTCCACCCTTACCCTGGTGGCAGCCCCATGTGGCCCCAGTGTCTCCTCCTGGGCGCAGCTGCCTTTGAGAAGACAGAGGTCCCCCAGGATGGTGAAGCAAGAGCCCTTCCCTGAGGCCCAGCTTCCTGGAGGTCCAGACTGGGCAGCACCTTCGGCCAGGAGAGGGGAGGAGATGGCAGTGCAGATGTGAGCACAGCCAAGTGCTGGGAGGACACGCACTGTGGGTAAGATCCCACTGTCAGGGACCCCGGGGGCTGTATGGAGCTCTGCTCTCCTCCCACCGCCCCCCGGTTCAGCCTGGACCCTGGTCTCTCTCTGCGCCTTGAACCCCAGGCACACACCTGCTTGGGGTTTTTACCTGTCCCATTCACTCTGCTCTGCAGATGCCACATGTCTTCCTCCCTCTCCTCCTGCAAGTCTTTGCTGAAACATCACCTGCCCAGGGAGACCTTCCCTGCCACAGGAGTTAAGTCAGCACCTCCAGCCTTTCCCGAGTCTTCCCTCTGTTGTATACCCCCCAGCACTTCTTACCATCTGACACACGAAATAGTACATGTATTTCTTTCTTTTTATTCTCCCTGCTTGAGAATGTAAGCTTCTTGAGGGCAGGGATTCTTGACTGCTTTATTCTTTGCTCCACTCTCAGCTTCTAGAACAGTGTCTGCAACCTAGTAAGTAGGTGCTCAATAAATATTTGTGGAATGAATGACCAGGTGCTAAGAACAGCCCCCTGGCAGGGGAACCACACAGACTGTCTTCATGTGGACAGTCGGGGCGTAGGGACAGCAGTCCCTTACCACACTGCGGATGGGGGAGTAGAAGGTGAGATGGAGTGTACCGTGGGCAGAGGGTCAGGGGGAAAGTAAAGCAGATTTAGGGTTGCCAGGCTGGCAGGGAAGGGCCAAGCTAAGCCAGGGTAGAAGGGGCATGCATCTGAGGCCCTGAGGCTTGAGTGAGCTTCCTCTGGCTGCCGTGGGCCCGGCTGACAGAGTATTAGACTCTGGGCCCAGCAAGGCTGGCTCTGGCCCCCTGAGCTCAGTTGTCTGGGGCTACTCCAGCTAAAATTAGCCTGTCCCCACTCAGCCTGGTGGGGCAGTCCAGCCTGAGGATAGGTACTGCCCACTGGCACCAACAGGAACCCCAGTCCTTAGCCCCGAGGCCCCAGCAGCTTCTGGGGTCGGCCTGGGCCCTGCTACCACTGCTCCCTGTGCCTGAGCATCCCCTGTAAAGATATGTCTCAACACCCTATGCTGTGATGCCTGGCCCTGGCCCACCACCCCCACCACACTGGCACACTTCTCAGCATCTTAGGTCCCTGGCTTGACTCCCGACCACAGCCTGATGTCAGTGGCCTCCCTCCCTCTCTGTCCACAGGCGAGAGTTTTATCATCCATCTCTCTCACCCCCCTACACCTAGAGAGGGAGGCAGAGCAGGGGCGAGCGGCCCGTGACAACAGAGGGGGTGACCGAGTCCTCTGAAGAGGGCTACGACCTGCCCATGACACACGGCAGGTTTACGGCAGGACCAAGACGGAATCCAGGCCTGCCTCCAAAGATGACAGACACCACTGAGATCTGGTTCCTGGGAGAGAGATGATTCTGGAAGAAGGGGTCCCTGGGGCCAAGTAGGTGAGGTGACCCTCAGAGAGGTATTGAAGGGAGAGTCAGTTGTTGAAAAAGGAAGCAGGTAGTGAACAGGCCAGAATTCGGTTCTTCTAGAGCCACGCACTGTTAAAAAGACAATAACGGAACCCATGATAATTAAGCGCTTATTGTGTTTCGGGTTCTGGGCTAAGTGCTTAACACATTCAATCCTCCCGACTTCCCTATGAGTCAGGTGCTATTAATAACCCTCTCTTGAGGCACAGACAGGTTAGGGAACTTGTCCAAGGTCACACAGCTGAAAAGAGGAAGTGGGGCTGGGATTCGAATGCAGGCCTCCTGGCTCAAGAGGCCAGGCTCTTAAGGAGAGAACGGGGCTCCAGGGCATATCACTAAGATCGGGTCACTAGGAAGTGGGGGCTGGCCCCGAAGCCCAGGCACTTTCTACTGAACACAGGACTGTGGCTTTAAGCAGGGGAATTTGGGACAAAAGGCATCCGAGGACTTTCAGGGGATAAGTCTGTATTCAAAGCCAGTAACTAATGCCTAGAACTTCATGCAAACACAGCTGACAGAGGAAAGGGGACGATGGGAGCAGTAAAGCGAGGGAAGGAGGTGAATGGGGAAGGAGGTGGGGAGGGAGAGAGAAAAAGAACCTGGCTAGTCTTTAGGAGAAACAGAGTCCCAAAGGAAGTCAGATGTGGGCATTTGGCTGGACCAAGTGGACGTGAGAACTCAGGTCCTTGCAATGCACAATGTCATCATCCCCAGAGCTTGCACATCCTGGTTTTCAAAAATACTTTTTCAGTCTCTGAGCTCTGGTTGTGGGCACTGAGTTGGGATGGAGGGCTTGTGTTCCCAGGTGAGGCAAAGAAGGATGGGGTCAGCCAGTAATAGGCTCTGAAGCATGGTGCTGATGTCTGGCCTAGGTCTTGAACTCTGGTCTCCTTGTCTATTTTCCCAGTGACCATGTATTTAGAACCCGCTATGTGCCAGGCCCTATTCCAGGTACCAAGCACAGAACAATGGGTCAAAGAGGGTACTCTTTCTACCCTCTTCTGATGCCTATGTCAGAAGCTTTCTCTATCTCCTTTCTACTTTAATAAAACTTTATTACACAAAAGCAAAAAAACAAAACAAAACAAAAAAAAACAATGGGTCAAAGACAAAAATCTCTCTTCCTGGAGCTTAAATTCTAGTGAAGCTTTTATTCTTATAGAAGAATATAGAGTTTATATTCTAGTAGAACATTCTTTACTATTTCACTGGAAAAGACCCCGATGCTGGGAAAGATTGAAGGCAGGAGGAGAAGGGGACGACAGAGGATGAGATGGTTGGATGGTGTCACCGATGTGATGGACATGAGTTTGAGAAAACTCCAGGAGATAGTGAAGGACAGGGAAGCCTGGTGTGCTGCAGTTCATGGGTTGCAAAGAGTTGGACATGGCTGGGCAACTGAACAACAACATATTCTAGTGGGGGAAGTGGACAATAAACAAGGTCAATAATAAAATACAGCTGGATGCTGTTAAATGCCAAGAAGAAAACGGGAAAGCACGAAATGGGGGAAGGGATCCCAAGGGTGCAACCTGAGGGGATGACCTCTGAGTACAGGCCTAAAGGAGGTGAGGGAGTAAACAGTGAGGGGAAAGTACTCCAGGTAGAAGGTAGGGCGAGAGGACAGGTCTTGAGGCAGAAGCACAAGCGCTGTGCTGGCGGAAAACCAAGGAGCCAGATGAGCGGGAAAGAAAGAGAGCTGGGGCGGGCAGCTCCTGAGGAGCCTGATAACCCCCGTAGGGGCCTGGGCTGCTCCCTGAGTGAGCAGAGCACAGGGGTGGCTCAACTTGACAAGCGGAGGGCCCTGGCTGCTGTGTGCAGAAGGCGCTGCAAAGGGCAGAAGCAGGCAGACAGTTCACAGGAATCTGGAGGGGAGACAATGGTGGCTTCAGCTAGGGAGGTAGCAGTGGAGGCAGAGTGACGAGGTCGGGTTCTGGCTGTATTTTCAGCACGGAGACAACAGGATTTGCTGATGTGTGAGAAAAAGAGAGGAATCAAGGATGGGTGCCGAGGTTTTTGGTCTCAGCACCCGGATGGAAGCGGCTGTCATTTATCCAGCTGGGGCCTCACCCTCCAGGCCCATCACCCCGATGTCAGTGTCTTGGGCACAAGGAAAGATCAGAATCACCCACGAAGCTCTGCCAACCCGCACACACCCGTCCAGGCCTCTCTGTGTCCTGATACTTCCCCTCCACTGGGAACGGTTTCCTGCCTCAGCACTTCTCAGAATCTGGTGTGCGTATGATTCATCTGAGGATCTTGTTAAAACGCAGAATCGGTAGGCCTGGGGGCAGGGCTGGGACCTGAAACGCTTTCTTTCTATCAAGTGCCCAGGTGATGTCAATTCTCTTGGTCAGAGGACCACACCGAGGAGCAAGAACCCCTGTGTCCCAGACCCCACGGCAAATCCTCCTTCCCTGAGTATCAGCATCGCCAGAGAACAGACTCTGGAGCATAAGCATCCTGACCTTCTCCTTCCAGACCCAGGAGTCAAGTTCTCCAGGGACAGAGCTCAGGAGTTTGACCTGTCTCCTGCTTTTGGCTGCTCAGCATGTGGGATCTTCCCTGACCAAGGACTGAACCTGTGCTCTGTGTTGGGAGTGTGGAATCGTAACCAGTGGATTGCCAGGGAAGTTCAAGCCTGACGTTTTTGAAGGATCCTAAGTAAACTGAAAGTTACCCATGGATGGGGGACTCCAGCAAACACCCCTCTAGCCCCATTACAAGACTGCAAACACCCCTGGCCCATCCAGCACAGCAGCAGCCCACTGCCTCCCCTTCCAGCAGTGCCCCGGCACCATCGAAGATAGCCCCAGCCTGCCCTGCTCCGGACCCTGGAGTCTGGCACAGCATCTGGCCTCTCAGTACATCTTTCTGCAGCTCGTGAAGGGCAGACAGCTAAGAGAAGGGCCTGGAGAAGAGAGCTGGAGGTGCCACCCGCTGGGCCAGAGCAAGCACACCATAGGGAGGTGGTACCCCCTGGTTTGTGCCATGAGAGGACTGGGGGAGTCTACACACCTGGTGACTCCCAGGGGTCTAGCGCCTGTGGCGAGGCCAGGCAGGATGGGATTACTACGGGAGCCTGAATGGATGTAGGAGGAAGCTTCTCAGACGCCCTCCCCTGGGCTCCTGCCCGCTTGATACCAGGAGAGCTCACACGTGCCCTAGAGAGGAGCTGGGCCCAGAACGTGGAAGGAGAAATAGGCAAGGACTAACCCGGCTCCCGGGGCTTCCCAGGTGGTGCTAGTGGTAAAGAACCTGCCTGTCAATGCAAGAGACACGAGAGATGCAGGTTTAATCCCTGGGTTGGGAAGATGCCCTGGAGGAGGGCCTGGCAACCCACTCCAGTATTCATGCCTGGAGAATCCCATGGACAGAGGAGCCTGGCGAGTTATGGTCCATAGGGTCACAAAGAGTCAGAGACAACTGAAACAGCTTAGCATGCATGTACAACCTGGCTCTCACAGTACCTCCGGGAAGCTGAAGCTTGGAACTCTAGACTCCTGGAGTGTCAGAGTGGTGAAGGGACTTGGTGGTCATTTAGAACAGGGGTCCCCAATCTCTGAGATCTAATGCCCTATGACCTGAAGTGGAGCTGATATAATAATAACAGAAATAAAATGTATAATAAATGTATTGTGCTTGAATCATCCTGAAGCCATCCTCCACCCTGGTTCATGGAAAAACTACTTTCCAGGAAACTGGTCCCTACGGTCGAAAAGGTTGGGGACTGCTGATTTAGAAGGTCTCTACCAGTCCATTCTAAAGGAGATCAGTCCTGGGTGTTCATTGGAAGGACTGATGTTGAAGCTGAAACTCCAATACTTTGGCCACCTCATGCAAAGAGTTGACTCATTGGTAAAGACCCTGATGCTGGGAGGGATTGGGGGCAGGAGGAGAAGGGGACGACAGAGGATGAGATGGCTGGATGGCATCACCGGCTCGATGGACATGAGTTTGAGTAAACTCCGGGAGTTGGTGATGGACAGGGAGGCCTGGTGTGCTGCGATTCATAGGGTCGCAAAGAGTCGGACATGACTGAGCGACTGACCTGAACTGAACTATCTTCCAAAGGGAGAGAAACGATAGCCTGAACCTGCTTATGGGAGCCTGGTTGGTTTAATGGCCTGGCTACAGATCTTGCTCTGGTGCAGTTGCCTCATGCCCACAACAGGGGTCCTGTCTGTGGCCTCTTCTCTCCTCGTCCCTGAGCTGGTGCTAAGCCACAGGCCCCCAGGAGTGACCTACTGACCGTCAGCTCAAATCAGGCAAGCCTAGTGACTTCTTGCCCAACCCAGACTCTGCACTTCCAAAGGAGTCAGTGAGGGCAGGAGTAGTCAGGCTAAACATTAGGGACCTGGGGGAATGGATTTTCAGTTCAGCAAAAGCTAAAAAGGCTACTGGGAGAGGGAATAGATGAGCAAAAACCCGGAGGCTGGACTGAGGGCTGAAGATGAGGTCAGGGAGGAGCCTGGCGGAAGGGAGGAGCCTGGCAGAAGGGAGCAGCAGGACCCATGGCTGGCTTCCAGAGCAGAAGGCCTTGAATGCGGAGCTGAGGAGAAGCCAGCATGCTCACCAGGTGTCACCTCTCGCAGGATAACTTCTGATCCTCCCAAGCCCCCCAGCCATTTCCGGGGGCCTGCACGGCTGGCAGGGGCAGGAGAAGCACCTTCTGAAAAGCCTCTTCTTGGGGGCTGCCAGTGCATCATCTTACCCTACCAGGCTGGGCCTTCACCTGCCATGGTTCAGGGGCCAGAACTGCAGAGCAGGTTCCCAAACAGGTTTCTGGGAAACAGAGTTTGCTGAAGGAAGAAGGAAAACAGAAGGAAACCCAAGCCAGCCACAGCCCCCAGTTCCCTGGAATAGCGACAAGAGGTGGTACTAAATAGTGGTTATGGATGGAGCTCCGGGGTCAGGTGGTCCTACAGCTAAATGCTGGTCCACTACTCAGGGCCTACAATGACCTTGGAAAGGCTACTTAGCCTCTCTGAGCTGCAACAGCCTCATCTGGGACATTGGTGTGATAAGAATGGTACAGCTTCATGGGAGTTCGTATGACAATTGAATGAGAATACGTAAATCAAATCCTTAAGGCTGTCTGATACATAGTAAGTGCTTTAGTAAGTTGCGTGTGTGCTAAGTCGCTTCAGTTGTGTCTGACTCTGTGTGACGCTATGGACTGTAGCCTGCCAGGCTCCTCTGTGTGTGGCATTCTCCAGGCAAGAATACAGGAGTGGGTTGCCCTTTTCTGCTCCAGGAGATCTTCCCGACCCATGGATTGAATTTGAGTCTCTTAAATTTCCTGCATTGGCAGCAGAGTTCTTTACCACTAACACCACCTGGGTAGTAAACAGTAGCCATTAGTATGGTGACTCAAGAAACGGGCTTCTGGAAAATCTTGCCTGGGGGATGAATACGGGATCTGGGCCAAGTCTGGGTTGACTGGGTAAGAGAGGTCTCTACCAGCTGTACTGGGCCCTGGGAGGGGAGTGGGGAAGGGAGGAAGGAGGGCAGCTAACTGCTGCCCAGGTGGAATTTAACATTCTCTTCAAAGTGAGAGAGCAAATAAATACAAATGGCCAGCCCCTAGGTTGAAGTTTGAGCCTCGTTGACGGGCTGTGTGGTCTTACGCCAAGTGTCTTCCCTGCTCTGAGCCTGATTTTCCTCTGCCGCACGAGGGCAGTAGCTAGAGGTGGCCTGGCAGCACCCAACAGTCCTGTGCATGTGAAAGGCGGTCCCTCCCGCTAAGTGGTTCCCCGGCACTAGGACTGGGCATCTAACCGTCCCCGGAGCTCTTAGGTTCCCCTTTCCCTGGAGCCTGCACCCAGGGTGTGGCCAGGCTGGCCCAGGGCCCATGGGAGGCCACAGCTTGAGGCCCTGACCTTTTGGTCCAGAGTGAATGCACTGGTCATGGGACTGCTGAGAACAGTCACAGCACTATATTCAGCTGTCTTGGGAGGCCCCGAGATCCTTGTTCCAGGCAGTGGGCCCTGGAACAAGCCCCCACCAGCTCCCTTCCCCCACCTCTGAAACAACATACTTCCCTCCTTGGAGGTTCAGGCCAGTCTCCTCTAAAGCTCTGGCACATTCTAGACTGCCCAGAGTTAGGGAGCATAGATTTCTGCCCCCGGAGTGCCAGACCCCGGTACTCGCTGAGGTGTTGTAAGGTGGACGGGGCTCCCAGCCACGGAACCAGGAGGTGGAGACCTGAGTTTCTAAACCAGTCCCCTAACTTGGTCACACGTGACCTTGGACAAAGCACGCCTCTCTGGGCCTCAACTTCCTCATCTGTTTCAATAATGGCTCCTATTAAACTGAGTATGTAAGAAGCTTAGTTTCTGGAGCGGGAGACAGATTGGAATCAAGCAAGACTGCTAATGAGCATTTTATTACACACTAGATTGCTACTTTAAAGGGAAGGACTCTGGTCCTAGACCCAGCCTGTAGGGTCCAGAAAGGCATTGCCAGGGAGCTGAGGTTTGAGGAGGGGTGTCAGGGATAAAGAGGGGCAACTCAGGAGGAAAGAGTGCTCCAGAGGGAATAGCACATGGGAAGGCCGTGAGGCAGGGGGACCTGTCATGTGCAAGAAACTGAATTGCGGCCAGGATGACTGAAGCTCATCTGATGCGATGGAGAGAGCCAGGCCAGAGGAGCCTAGAGAGACAGGCAGGGCCCAAGGGCCCACAGAATGGGCTGGGCAAGCAAGGAAGGGTTTTCAGCAGGCAAGGCTGTGAGCTGACAGATTTGTGAGTTGAAGAGATCTCTGTGGCTTACAAGTGGAGGATGACATGGAAGGGCCAGGGGCTGGAGGCAGACAGGAGTCAGGAAGCTGCAGGAGGGTGGGCTTGAGGAACACAAAGATGGCTTCAGAAACCAGGATAGTGGGCACAAGACAGAGGGCAAAGGGTGGAGCCTAGAGAAAGTCATGGAGTGAAATGCTAATCCAACTAACAGGAGTTTAATAACAGAAGCCAACATTTATTGAGCACTGACTGCATGCCAGGCCCTGTGACCTGGGGCTTTCCATCAACATGCAGATAACTCAGTTAATCTTTCCATCAACCCTCTGGGACAGGTGCTATCATTATGCCCATTTTAGAGGTGAAGAGGCTGAGAAACTCACTAGAAGACACTCGGTTGGTGACTTTCATTACTGGTTGGGGAGCTGGGCAGGGGAGGCTGTCTACCATTCAAAGACACGCGGACACCTGTCAAAGCATTGCGAGAAGGTGAGGAACACCAGATGGCGGACACACTACGGTGAGGAGTGCTTAGGGTGGCCAGAGGGGAGGGCACCAAGCCCTTCTGCCCTGCTCATGGGTCTCCTTCACATGTTCCCATGAATTGGCACCCCTGTCCCCAGTCCCTCCACATGCCAAGCCAAGAGCCCAGTGTCAGCTGGGACCCAAGGGAGGGCTGAAGTCTCTGGCTGGGCAATTCATCCCAGCTGCCAGGTGAGGATCTTCCCCAAGGGGTTGGGGGAGAGGAGGGCTACATCAGGTTCCAAACAGGTGGGGACAAGAAAGGGAGACGGAGACCTGGCATCAGAGGAGAGCTGGGCATGGGGTGGGTGGAGGTGGGGCTTCCCACGCTTGGGGTCACTGGCACTTCTTTGTCACTGGAAAGTCAAGTGACTGTGGGGGAGAGATGTCCACACATCAACACACACACACACACAGGACACTCTGTGGTCTGTAGCACGGGGCACACCACTGGTGATGTGTGACTTAACACCAGACAATGTTCCTGATGACAACATGAACATCAAGGATAAAAGCCAAGAACCTCAGACCTGTGCTGCCCCCAGGGGAGAAAGGAGGGCAGTTTTCAAGGCTGGCTGCTCCAGGCTGCTCCCACATGACCTTGCCTGCTCCCACACCTCCACAGTTTTGCATGGTAGCACTGCTGTTCCCTGCCATCTGCCTGGGTAATTCCCACTTGCCCCTCAAAGTTCGTCCCCGAGTTACCTCCTCTGGGATAGTTCTTACTCTCACAGTCCTAGGAAGCCCCTTCACGGCCCTTACCACAAAGTGTCATCGTCATCTTTTGCTTGTGTGTGTCTGGGGCATGACCCCTCAGGCCAAAAGACAAGTTGGGCTCATCCTGCCCAGCTCACCTCCCTACCCCTCACTCCCTCAGCCTGGGAACCCAGGAACCAGTAGGAGAGAGGGGTCAGCAAACCAGCAGCTCTGACTAGCACTGTCAGCTCCAAAGAGCTCAGACGGCGCCTCCCACCCGCCTGGGTAGCCCCTGTCTCCCAGGGCCACCACCAAGGCCTGCAGTGTGGTGGCCTCACTGTGCACCAACAACCATCTGGCCTGGACTAGAGCAGCGTTTCCACTGAGGATGGGAAACGGGGCAAACCACTCACTAAGGCGGCTCAGAAGCCCCAGGAGATGAAGGCAGCAGGCAGGAAGCGGGTCTGAGTTTCACCTCCCTCAAAGCATACACACACAGGTAACCCAAAGCCCCTCTCCCATACAAGTCCACACAGCCACAGTGACACCAGGCTCCCGCACGGAGCTCCTGCCTCACACGCACCTCACACACACACAGGGTCTCTGTCACACACACAGAGCCCCCCCCAGCCTCTCACACAGATGGTCTCGTGCATGCAGCGTTTCGTGCAGAGGCTCCTGTGTCCCACCCGCCACACACAGAAATACACTCACCTCAAGTCTCTCACACGCTCCCCAAGAACCTTGCTCTCTCACACATGCACAGAGCAGCTCTCTGACACACACAGTCCCCTCTCTCTCTTACACATGCACTCTCTCCCACACAGTCCCATTCTCACACACAAAGTCCATCTCTCAAAACCCACAGAATCTGTCTTTTTCACATTCACACGGGATTACCTGATACAGAAACACACAGAATCTCTCTCACGTAGTCAGTCTCAACACACACACCCACCCACCCCCAGAGTCTCACTCACACATGCTCTTATTCTCATGTGGCCTTACACACACACACACACACACACACACACACACACACACACGAAGACCCTCTCACACCCACACAGAATCTCTCTTACACAGATTCTCACACATATAGCTTGTCTTTCACACACATCTACAATGTCACACACAGAATTCTGGTCTGGAATCCCAAATAAACATTTGAATCCCTACACAGCAATCTGAGGCGGCCTGGGGCCCGCGAGGGGGAGGGGTAAACAAAGGGGACAGCGGTGGCGGAGCCGAGAAGGAGGAGGGAGAGCGGGCGGGCAGCCGGCTGGGCTCTGCGCAGATGAGCCGCAGAGAGGCAGCGCAATGCAGCTAGGCCAGCCGGGCGTGCAGCGGGAAGCCTGGGTTCTAATCCAGGCTCTGCCCTTACTTCCTGTGTGCCCTTGGGCAGGCCCCAGTGTCCTCAGCTGTCACCCAAGGGAGCTGGAACAACTCTGTGTGGCCACTGGGGAAAGAATGTTGCACAG
>SJXQ01005308.1:220125-234157 GCA_006408695.1 Aepyceros melampus | reverse complement strand
GAGGAGGAAAAGGAGGGTGGGGGGGCCAGGCTCCCGTCCCCATCTCAGCGGGAAGATAGAGAAATCGACACAAAGCTATCCGGGGGAAGGTCAGCTGCTTCCAGGGCCGGACATAGATCAGCTCCTGGAAGGGGGAGGGGAAACGAGGAGAGGGAGCCGGGAAACTCGCGCTCTGCTGTGAGGTGGTCGTCGCAGCGCGCTCTCGGCGCGGGGGAGATGGATGCCCGCTGCCTTCCTTCCCGCGTGGCCCGGCTGCAGCTCGGGGCGCAGGGCGGACTCCGGCCCCCTCCCTCTCCTTGCCTGGCTGCCTGCTCCCCCCGGCGGCAGGCGCGCCTGTCCGCTCGCCCGCCCTCCTCTCTCCTTCTCCCCGCCTCTCGGAGGAGATGGCGGGCCCCCCGGGCAGGGGCACCAGGGGTGCTGTTCGGTGCTGCTGCCGCGGAGCGCTGCGCTCCGTGCGCTCCGGTTGGATCTGGGGCTCTCCGCTGGATTGCGCTCCGACTCGGGCTCCGGCTCCGGCGGCGGTGCTGAAGGGACAGCTCCCGGACTGTTGCGGAGCTGCGCGGAGCCGGGCTAGGGTTCTCCCGACTGGGCTCCGTCTGCGGGGCCGGCGGGCACTGACTCCGGTGCCTCTGCGCCCTGCGCTCTGCGCCCTGCTTCGGGCAGGCGGTTGGCGCTGTTGACCGAGGCGAGGGGGCTGCGGCGGTCGGGCCGAGGAGGCGAGGGTGGCGGGTCTGGGCGCGGCGAGGCAAGGCTGGTGAGGCCGGGGAGGCGAGGCGCGGAGCGGCGGCCACCGCCGCCCGCGACGCTGCTGCTGCCGGGGCTGCTGCTGGGCTTAGCTGGCTCGCTTGCTCGCTCGCGCGGTCCGCGTCCAGCCCGCCGCTCTCCGGACACGGGCACACGGCGCGCGCAGCCGCACTCGCCCCCGGAGGGAGGCGCCGCGCTGGGTCCTAAAAAGCCCTGATTCCGCGCCCCTCTCCCAGCCCCGCGCGGAGCCCGGCCTCCTTCAACCCCGGCGCTGGGGGGCCAGCCGGGCACCCATCCTGCGGCTCCCGGGGAGGGGTGGGAGAGAGGAACCCGCCAACGCTCCGCCCTGGGGAGCACCATTCAGTGGGTGGGGGCTCTGGGAGACGTCTCGACCCGCGCCCCTGGGTCAGATTGAGGTGAGAAGGCGGTTTGGTACCCGCCCCTATCTTTCCCAACTAGAGACTGTCTGATTCCCTAGTGAAATGAGACACCCTTGACCGCTATCAGAGACACCTCGATCCGGATCGCTCCAAGCAGTTCTTTAATATCCACCTTTCCAGGGAACCTGGAGTCCCCATGTCGCTTTCATAGGTACCCTATTGCATGGATTCCAAAATAGCATTCTCCGCGCTCCCCTATACACTACACACACTTCCACTAGGTTGTATTGTCCTCTAAGCCATCTACTAACAACCTAATAATCCTGGACCCCTATTAACCCCTTTCGACCCTTTTCTGACCCTGGGCCCTTCTTAACTCCAGGCTGACCCTAGTCTCCCGTGAGTGCCTCATTGTGCATATTGATCCCAGCTCACTGGTCCTCCCACACTAGTCCAGGATCCTTAGTGGGGATTCTGTCCTTAGAGGTGAGAAGAAGCAACTCCTTCTAGTGGTCCTGAACATTGACAGGCTGCTTTCTCGTAGGGTTTCAGCTACACTGGAGGGAAGGCTGATGGGATATCTGGGGGCTATATAGGAGCAGCCCCCCTGCGGTGATTCTGGGCTTCACCGTTGATGCTGGGGTGGGAGCTGCAGTTTGGGCCTTCTCAGCCCATGTTTGCTGGCAGTCCCTCAGTTTACTCAATGAAGCCATCTCCCCTTCACTCCTTACTTGTTCCAGGCTTGGTCCCAGGCAGAGAGGCACAAGCCCCTCCAGGGGCTCCAGGCAGTCAGGGAAGTGGGCAGGTGGGCCAGGACAGGGCTGGGGAGGTCAGGCCCAGCACCAGGGGTGGCTGTGCTGAGAAAAGAGACTTATTGATCCAGCCCAGCCCAATCGAACACAAGGCTGCCTGGGCAAAGGCGATTTAATTAAGAAGACACGAGGCTCTATTTACCTGTCGGCACTCGCTCACTGTGCAGACAGCTGTCCCTCGACACTGACCCACAGACCTGCTTGTGGGCCTGGGGATGAAGCTGTGCTGCAGGCATCTCTGCCTTCACTTGCCAGGGGAATCCCAGCCCAGCTCCGGGGAAAGCTGTGTGTGCTGGGGCAAAGGTGTGGAGGAATAGGGAGGTTTGGAGAGGGGCAGGGGGCAGAGCAAGAGATGAAGGGTCATGGAAGGACAACTGAGAGACAGAGAGAGGTGGAGTTATGGCAGAAACAAGGGCAGAGATGGGCAGAGGCACAGAGAGAGCTGGAGTCCCGGACCAGGATGGCACTTCCTCCCTCCAGAGATTGATCTGTTTTCTTCTTGTAAAGGGGAGATGTTTCCCCTTCAATATGATGACTTCACAGTAACACAAAGGAGAGAGTGCTTTTCAGTGTCCTCCTCTCACCCTGATCAGTGTGAATCCCACCCCCTACTCAAGAGGAGGCCGGACCTGGTGCAGCCCAGGTTGGCCCAAATTCAGATTCCCAGGACATAGTTCTCTCACAAAGTTCTGCCTCAATCCAAGGAGGTGATAAAACGGAGAAACAGAGTCCCCCAGAAGGGACAGAAAAAGATGGACACAGAGAGATGGTCTCTCTCTCACACACACAGAGCTGGGAGACACAAGACCGAAGCCTTTCCAAATCTTCCCTTCCTTCCAGCCAGATATCCAGTTCCTCTTCTCCCTGTGGAAGCTTTTTGTGATTCTGCCAACCAGAGGGGCACAGGGCTCCACCTCTTCCCTCTCCTGCAGGACCACATGCATCAGACCGTGGCTCCTTAACCTTCCCTGTAGCTTACTGCATTTCCTCAGAAAGAGAACGCTCAGCTCCACCAGGGCTCCTTGCTTGCTTCTCCCCACAGTGCACAGGGCCACAGTAGCTCCTCATTAAGGGCTGGATGATTGGAGAAAGGCCAGGAGAGGGGCTGGGATCCTATAATCCTCGTGTGAAGGCCGTAGGAGTCTGGAGCCCTAAACCAGGGCTGAGTCAAGGGGAAACCCACTCAGGTTTTCTTGGGGAGTCAGTGCAGGCCCCACTCAGGCTTCTACCCCATGGTGAGCCATAATGGGAAACTGAAGCATGCCCCAGGGGGTGGGGAGAAGCAGAGAGAGGCAAAGGGTGCTTAGAAGAGGGAAGCTGGAAGAAGGCCTGGTCAGGCCTGGCCATGTGGGGCTAGAGAAAGAAGCAGGACAGGGCTGAAGGGAGGGGGAGTGTGAAAGTGTATCCATCGCACCTAAAATCCCCTGCAAGGTAAGCAGAGCAGGCTCAGAGAGAGGATCCTCCCAGGTGGGAGAGGGTAGCTGCCCATGAGATGCACCATGCTGTCCCACCTTCATCCTTGATGACACTCTGAGGCCCCAAAGAATGCCCCCCTTCTCTACCCTAAGCAGAGACATGAAAGTTCCTTCTCTCACTTCCTCTTCACACTGTGAGAAGGCTGGCATTTGCATAAAGCCCAGAAAAACCAAGAGGGCATCATGGCAGGGGGAAGAGAAATAACCCCAGAGTAACGGGAGTTGGGAGGAGGAACCACTGAACAGAGCCTTAGCCTCTTACCCACAAGACTAACCACAGACCCTCAGCCCAGATGAGAACATCACCACTTTTGAGCTGTTCCTCTTACTTGTAGACATTTGCTCCTTCCCTTGCAGAGGAAAGCAATGGTACTATGCAGAGTGTCTTTGGTATCAGTGGCTGATACTAAAGAGCATACGGGCGGGGCTCAGGGTACAGTGAACTAACCGTGGGGTGATGTGGTCAAGAGCATAAACCTTGGAGCCAAGTTACTTGTGTTCAAATCCTAGCTCCACCATCGACTAGCTATGGCCTTGGGCAAATTACTCAACTTCTCTGTGTCAATTTCTTTATTGATGAATAATAATAAGCCCTATATCATAACACCTCAGCTCTGTCATTTCTCTCATTGAGGTTGGAGGAGGGGGTTGATGGGAGTGATGAAGAATGAACTAAGCAAAATATGGGCTAGAAAGAAGTGAAGGGAGTCCTGAAGCCAAGTTTGGCCTGTGTTCTCATACCTGGCACTTTCAGGCCTTAGATCTGGTCCTGCTAGGCTCTGGAACTGGCCCAAGTCAACCCCCCACAGGCCTTGATACAGGTTGGCCCATCCCATATGCTCTCTCCCAGGCCAAGAGCCTTCATATTCCTAGTGGGTTGGGGTGCCATCTTGTGGCCAAATCTGAAAACTAACCTAACCAGGGCACAGAGCAGGCTTTGGGGAGATAATAAGCAGTGCACCGCACAGGCGTATCTCTTCTGCAGATCAGAACTCCTCCCTCCAATGGACAGGGGAGGGTGAAACTAGAGGTGCCATAGTTGGAAACTGGAGACGGTGGCTGCCAGATGGAGCACTGAGCCTGGTGCCTAAGCTGGGAATGGGGAGGGGCACACAGTTGTTTTTTCCTGTGATCCCTGGACGAGTAGATCTCAGATCTCTTAGTCCAGTGAAAGTCTAGAAAAGGGCCAAGGTAAAGAATCTTCCAGGCAAGTGCGAGAGCAGGGTTTGTCAATCTCTGCACTATTCACATTTTGGACCAGATTATCCTTTGTCGTGGGGCTCTCCTAGGAGGTTTAGTAGCATTCCTAGCCTCTACCCACTAGATGTCAGTAGAAAGTGAAAGTCGCTCAGTCGTGTCCTACTCTTTGCAACCCCATGGACTATACAGTCCATGGAATTCTCCAGGCCAGAATACTGGAGTGGGTAGCCTTTCCCTTCTCCAGGGGATCTTCCCAACCCAGGGATTGAACCCAGGCCTCCTGCATTGCAGGCGGATTCTTTACCACCAAGCCACCAGGGAAGCCCAGATGTCAGTAGAACCCCTTTCCCATTCAGGACAAATCAGAAAGGTCTGTGGATATTATCAAAACTCCTTGGAGGGGGGAAAAACTTCCTCTGGTTGCAAGAACCACTGATGGAGAGTGATTTGGTTACAAAGCTTATTTTGCTACTTACTAGCTGTGTAAACTAGCCACATTTCTCTCCATACTTCTGTTTCTTCAGCTGTGTAAAGGGAGTATTTTGTGAGGATTCAGTGAGCTAGTCTGTCTCATTAACTTCCTCTCCTCCCCTCATCCCCCTTCCCTCGGATTCCCCATCTCCTCCAAACTCTCTGTGACCAGCCTTATCCTGTGTCTCTCTCCTGGGCTCCTGCCATTCACAGCCAAGCCCGTTGCTCAGTGGCAGTATGGCCTCAGGGGCAGAGCATCAGCCCTCCCTGGCCTTGACTTTGAGGAAGAAAGGCCTCAATACCTGGCCTCTTGTTCTTAAATGTAGGAGGGAGGTAAGGAATGGGAAATGATGATGGCTGTGGTGAAGGATGCACAGGATGGTCAGGTGTGCATATGTGCAGGAAAAATGGGTGGATGTGGGCACTACAGCAAGAGTGTCCCCACAGGACCAGTCAGCAGCCACCAAGTTCTCCCAGAAGTAGCTGGAGATGCATGGCTGTACCAAAAGTCTTTCCCCCTCTGCGACCCCCTATAGGAACCTTGTGTGTTCTCCAGGGCCCTGATGTCTGACTCAGCCTGCAGGTGAGCTTGGTTGGCAAGCCTTGCAGAGCTGGGTCCGGATTCTGTGAGTCCTGAAAGTGAAAATGAATGTGAAAGGCACTCAGTTGTGTCCGACTCTTTGCAACCCCATGGACTGTAGCCCACCAGGCTCCTCCATCCATGGAATTCTCCAGGCCAGAATACTGGAGTGGGTGGCCTTCCCCTTCTCCAGCAGATCTTCCCAACCCAGAAATCAAACCAGGGTCTCCTGTATTGCAGGCAGATTCTTTACAAGCTGAGCCACCAGGGAGGCCTGAAGTTTAGACATTTGGTGGGGCTTGGAGGTGAGGGTGGGGAGAGGGGGTGTGGTCACATTAAAAAAAAAAAAAACAGAAAGTTGTGTACAAAGTGAATATTTATTGAGACTTAGAGAAGAAATCAGGACCAAATGTAAAATTTAGAAAGCCAACAAATACTAAAAACGTTTTATAAAATCCAGAAAAACAATACTTAATATTGTTATTAACTTTCTAACACACCTACATAATACTTTTAAATATGCTGTATTTACTTGGAGGCATTCATAATGCCAATGAAAACAGTTGCAACTTTTTTTGCAATTACCAAATGATGTTAACAAAACCACATTTGTTGTATTAAAGCTTCATCAAATATGGCTGAAAATGAAAAAAAAAATCATCATCCTCTCTTATAACTATTTTTTTCTGTGCATCAACATGTATCTGCTTTAAATTTACATGCCACTTTACAGCCTCCCATAGTGTATCAGGCAAGGTTTGTGACTACTGAAAACACCACCAGGACTGGGTTATTCAGACACATTCATGAAATGGATGGGACCCAGAGTAGCCAAAATAATATTGAAGAAGAACAAGTTTGGAGGATTCACACTTCCTCATCTCAAAACTTACTATGAAGCTACAGTAATCAGACTGTGTGGTATTGGCATAAGGGTAGATACGCAGATCAATGGAACAGAATTGGGAGTCCAGAAATAAGCCCATACATTTTATAGTCATTTAATTTTTGCGAACGGTGCCAAGACAATTCAATGGAAGAAAAAAGAGTCTTTTCAACGAATAGCACTGGAACAATTGGCTACCCACATGCCAAAGAATGAAGTTGGATCCCCTCTTCAGATCATCTAGAAAAATCAACTAAAACTAAATGAATACCAAAAATGTGAGAGCTAAAACTATAAAATTCTTCCCTGAATTAGGTCATGGTTTCTTAGATATGATGCCTCAAACACAAGCAGCGAAAGGAAAATATAGATAAATTGGACTCTAAAACAAAAAAGACTTTTGTGCTTCAGAAAACAATATCAACAAAGTGAAAAGATATTCCATAAAATGAGAGAAAATATTTTCAGACTATATATCTGATAAGGGTCTAGTATCTAGAATATATAAAACCCCTCATAACTCAATAATAAAAAGACAAATGACCCCATTTTAAAATAGACATAAGATTTGAATAGACATTTCTCTAAAGAAGATATACAAATAGCAAGAAGAACATAAAAAATGCTAACATCATTAGTCATTAAGGAAATGCAAATCAAATCACAATGAAATACAGTTCACACCCACTAGGACAACTAGAATAAAAAGACCATAACAGCGCTTGTTGAGGAAGCAGGGAAATTGGAACTCTTATACCTTGCTGATGGGAATGTGAAATGGTGCAGCTGCTTTGGGGAAGACTTGGATAGTTTCTCAAAAATTTAAACATAGAGTTATGATATACCCAACAATTTCACTTTTAAGTATACACCCAAGAGAATTAAAATCATATGTTTACACAATAAGTTGTACATAACTATTTATAACAGCATTATTCATAAGAGCTAAAAAAAATGGAGACAAGCCAAATATCTATCACTTGATGAATGGATAAACAAAATATGATGTAGTCACACAGTAGAATATTATTCAGCTATAAAAAAGAATGAAGTACTTTTAAGCTGCTACACTACGGAGGAACCTTGAAAACACACTAAGTGAAGGAAGCCAGGCACCAAAGGCCACCTAGTGTGCGGTTCCATCCATGCCAAATGTCCAGAATAGGCCAGTTCATACGGACAGAAAGTAACTGAGTGGTTGCCTCCGGCTAGGGTGAGGAGAGAGAGTGAGGAGTGACAGCTAAGGGGTATGGGTTTCTTTGGGGAGTAATGTTTTGGAATTTGATAATGATGGTTGCACAAAGCTGTGGCTATAGTAGAAACCATCGAATTCAACACTTTACCCGTGTGAATTTTGTGATATGTAAATTGTATCACTTTTTTTTTATTGTGAAAAGTAAAAGAAGGATTAGTAAACCAGGAGGCTATAAATAATTTGCTTATGCTAAGAAGAATCTGTCATGGTGCCAGCTCCCTTATCTGTAGAGGACCTATTTTGTTATCTTTTTCTTTCTCTGAAATGCTTTAAGTTAGTTTCAGAACTGGAACATACCTTTTAAATTCACTAATTCATTACACACACACACACACACACAGAGCTCAAGTCCAAAAGAGTGAAGCTACATTCCAAGGTCTCAGAGCTGTTCAGGGGCACAGCCAGGCCCACATCCTAGAAAACATGTGGCCATTGACATCAGCTGGGACTTGTGTCTCACTTCTACTGGGAAAGTTCTTTGTGAATTAATATCCACAGTTAAATGTTATCTGGGGAAAAAAGTTAACTATACAAAAGTGACGCTGTATGGTATAAAAACAAATACTACACAGCCTCACACTGACCCCCTTAATACTAGTGGGCTGTGTGCCGAGGACTTAAGTGTTTTATAGGAGAGAAAAAACTTGAGTTAGAACCAATTTATTTTTTTCCATCATTATCACCATTACCATTTTGGTCTTTCTCTTCCTTTTCATCTCCTCATCCTTTCTGCCTTCCTCTTCTGGATCTGTTTTTTCTTTTCTTTTCTTTTCTTTTTTGCCTTTTTCAGTCTTGCCCACCCCTTTCCACCCATATCAGGCTGTATATTCTTCAATTGCCTCTTCATGTGGTTCTGTAATATCATTTTCTATACAGAGAACTGAGAACTAATTCAGTCTCTCCGTCAACACAGTTGATCAAAACTTGTTTTGACATCATTGATAATTTAGGAAAGTTTCTTTCAGGCTTACCACTCTATTGGAAACATCTATTGGGCAGTGTATCTAAAATGTACACTTTTAAAATTGTCAAATTTGGCAGAAGCTCGATCAAATTTCTCTCATCTGTGGACTATAGGAGTTCAAGGTATTTTCACTTTTCCTGTGTGGTGATTAATTATAAATGCTTTTAAATTGGTAATGTCCATTTAAAAATTTGTTGATGCGGAGGTCTTGTTATAGTGGCATATTATGAATTTTATTCTTTGTTGATGTAACTATTTTGTGTTAGACCAGCAAAAAACTTAAATCGTTTTCCAATATGCTCAGATAATTCACTCTTCTTTGTTGATTAGATTACCAAACAATGCAAGAGTCTTATCAATAATTCCGTTCGAAAGTTATCTCTTAATAAATTGCTTTTTGCTGTTGTTTATTTGCTAAGTCATGTTTGATTTTCTTGCAACCCTGTGGACTATCACCTGCCAGATTCCTCTGTCCATGGGATTTCCCGGGCAAGAACACTGACTGGAGTGGGTTGCCGTTTCCTTCTCCAGGAGATCCTCCTGACCCAGAGATGGAACTTGCATCTTTTGCGTTGGCAGGTGAGTTCTTTACCACTGAGCCACCAGGGAAACCTGCCAGTCCATTTTTTATACTGGTATTATTTTACATAATTAAGAATTAAGTGAATGTTAGTCAGAGACAATTCCATTTATAATTTGTCCTAGGATACTACATCAAAAATATTTAAAATATTTAAAACTACATATATATATACATATATATGTATACATATATATATATATGTATATGGCGAGTCATGGCCCCACCTAACTCTTTAGAGAATAATGTTTACAGCACTGCCTGTATCACTCCAGCTCCACAGGAAAATAATCATTTTCTCTTTATGCTAAAGATAATGAAATTTAATGCTACAGGAGTAGCATCCTTTTTAAAAATCATTTTTAACAATGGAATTTCAATTTATCATCATTCCTCTAATGAAGATAGAATAAAATTATACCTGTAAGCATACTAACAAAGAACCTGAAAGGAAAAATTTGTATTTGATCATTATTCAATAGATCATAGATATATTTCACATTTTAAGGAATTAAATTACACTAACAAAATATACAGTATTTTCACATGTAAAAGGGCTTATTAATTCTAAAAGAGTTCTCAGATGGGCTTTGATAAGAAAGACAGGTTTAAATATGAAGAATGCAGCCTGTTCAAAATTAATAAAAATTCCTTGAATTTACGAGGGTAACAGCTCCATTTGGTAAGATCTAAATAGATGTTGGGGGTACAATCATCTTCTCAATGTCAGAATCATTGTGATTTATTTCATTGTTCACCGTTATTGCTTCTGTTTTATATTTCATTTATTTTAAATATATTCCACTACACCCAAAAAAGATGTACACCTCTTGAGAAGACCTCAACATGCCCATAAATGCCACCCAACATGAAGAGGAAGTCAGAATAGAAACAATGGTCATAACCAATTTCCTAAAATATTTTAGTTTGAAATATGTGAAAAAACAAAACAAAATTAAACCATGTGAACCTATTTCTAGGGCTTTTCATGCCAGGGACAGGACCTAAAGCTTAAAGGTCCTTAGCTTCCAGGTACACCAGCTTTAACGGTATGTTCTGAGGACTTGTGTGCTGTTATGTGAGCACACGTGTGTAGAGACACACACATGTATAGCCCAGTGTCTCCTCAGATCCAGCCCAGGTGGAAATGGTCCCAAGAACAGGGATGTTTCAGCTACACTGCAAATGGGGTTCAGCTAGATGTCCCCCACTTCTGGCCCTGCCCAGGGAACTGAGATGAAGAACAAGTCAGGAGGGGACCTCAAACCCCATCATTCATGGGGTGATTCGATCTCTAGCTGAAAGTGTTAGTCACTCAGTCACATCTGACTTTGCAACCCCATGGAATGTAGCCTACCAGGCTCCTCTGCGCATGGGGTTTTCCAAGCAAGAATACTGGAGTGAATTGCCATGGGCTCCTGCAGAGGATCTTCCCAGTCCAGGGATTGAACCCAGGTCTTCTGCATTGGCAGGTGGATTCTTTACCGTCTGAGCCACTCTGGTGGCTGCTCTCTAGCTACTCCCCTGCATCTGACATGCTCTCTTCCTCTCTCCTTACTTCCTCTGCAGGGGCTCTAGGGCCAGGCCACTAAGCATGCAGTCTCTGGAACCTCTCTGCCTGGGTTCAAATCTTGCCTCATGATTTAAGCTGATCTAGTGGAATTTTTTTCTGGGAATTTTTAAAGTGGAGTTAAATGGTGAGGTAGCCCCCTGAGTTGCTGCAGAAAACCAATATGGACCAGGAGAGAGAAAGAAGGCAAGAAGGAGGTGTGTCGAAGAGCAAGAGGGGCTCCAGTCCCAGCTCTCAAGGCCCATGGGTGCTGTGGGGCTTGCAGCCCTGCTCCCTTATGTGAACGGCCCTTCGTCCTTCCAACACATCCCCTGTAGGGTTTAACTTGTTTGAATTGGGTTTCTGTCACTTGTAACCAAAGTGTCCTTGACTAAATCTGCCCCTATGCCTACTTCTTCTCCAGAGGCCTCTATCTCTGTAACAACACCACCTGCCACCCTGAAGCAAACCAGAGCCCAGGGTCACCCTTGGCTCCTCCTTCTCCCTCCTTCCTCAGGGCCTCCAGACACAAGGCTCTGTGAAGACCTGGCCGAGGAGGTGAGTGAGGGCTGAAGGCCAGCCTGCTCTCTGTCCCTAGCCATGGGCCCTGGTGCAGGGCAGCATCCTTGGGAAAGAAGAGACCCCCTTTTCAAATTGCACACTAGCTCTCTATAGGCTGTAGTAACGCTATAGGCTACTGGAGCCTTCTTATATACAGAAGCCCCTCTAGGCTACTGGCTCCTTAGTGCAGAAGCTCTGTCTCCTCCTCCCTTTGCCGGATTACTCTCATACTCCATCATCATCTCCCACTGCACCCTTCCTTTATTTCTCCTTATGGTATTACCCACCATTTCTAACATCACTTGAGTCTCTGTCTAGTGGCTGTTTCCTTCTTTAAGCTGTGTGAAGGTAGGAACTCTGCCCTCAAGATTCTCCGTTGTCCTGTCAACACCTACGCTTTATCTGGCACCACTGTCTCTATTCCTCTTTCTCTCCCATCCCCAATCACTACCCCAGTTCAGGCCATACCATGTCTCCTCTGAGCAACCCTGGTGGCCTCCTGACAAGTCTCCAGTCTCATGTCTCATTCACTCCTGTCCATTCTGCCAGCACAGACTGGTCTTCCTAAAATACAGATTTCTTTGTATCCTTCCCCTGGTTAGATTCCTCTATGGCTCCCTACGGCCTTCAGGATAAAGCCTAATTGAGGTCCATTGTGGCCTCACCCCTGCCTTTTCCCCATCTCACCTCTGGCTCCTTGTGTGAAGGCATAGTTTAGTTTCTGTCACCTCTGTGTCTTTGACCTTTGCTATATCCTCAGCTTGGAGCATCCTTCTTTGGCAGCTTGTCCTGGCCAACTCCTTCAAGTTCTTATTAGGGGCTACTTGCTGTCTATACCTTCTGTTCCTACTGCACTCCTCTCCACGTACGTCCCCATTCTAGCACTTAATTCATCCCCATGTAACCGGTTGCTAAAAGATCCAGCCTCCCAAAATGTCTGGGTGTGTCCCAAGGTCAGAACTGCGTCCACGAGTCTCTGTCTTCACCCAGCCTGGGACCTGGCATCTTTTGAATGAATGAATTCATGAATGAGCCCCAAGGCGTCTCAAGGGAGTGTAAAGAACCCCCAGGCACATCTGGGGTGGCAGCCAGATGAAAAGTGGAGAATCATTAGTAGCAGCAAAGAGCCCTGGGTGGCTCCCCGGGGGCCCAACTCTGGGGAGAGCTGAGGCTCTCCTAGAGCAGAGAGCAGAACCCTGGCTCTTCCTTCTGCCATCATGTCTTGCCTGCATTCCCCAGGCACTCTCCACACCTGCCCCTCCTGGGTGAGAAGAGCCCTTGAAAGTGGGCCTATAAGGTTTTCAGGGGAAAAAATATTTGTAGGAGTGGGATTATAGGAGCCATTGAGGTCCTGGTGACAAGTGTATGTGAATTAGGGGTTGGGGTTGGGCTGAACTTTTGCCAAGCCACCCATCTGGGGTGCCCTCCCAGAGGTACTTCTATGTGTGTGTGTCCCCTGTGTGTGTGTGTTCCCCGAGTATGTGTGTGGGTCCCCCGTGTGTATGTGTGTGTGAGGGGAGGTCTGTGGCATTGGGCATGTGTCGTCTTCTTTTGTTTCTCAAGACACATTTCAAGTGGCACCTCTTCCGGGAAGCCCTCCCCAGCACCCTGACTAAACCAGTAGCCCCTTCTCAGCTCTCAGGGTGTTTATAGCTTGAAACCAGCACTGATGCCCCCTGTGACGATGCAGCTGTGCACGCTCCCCTATCCCTGCAGGCTCTGGACTCCTGTCTTCTTATGAGATCCGACAGTGCCAAGACGCTCTAAGTGCTGGGCTTCTTACAGTAGACATGTCTGTGCCTGCCTGGCCTTCCATGCTGTCCCTTCGTATCACACCCGTCACCGAGAGCCTGGAAGTACCCCTTCACACTCATTTAGTTTTTCCTCATAATGCTCTAAGCCCCTTATGATACCTATGAGGATTTCGAGTGGCATCTGGAGGACATAATTTTCCAGGGATCCTTCCGGACACCATACCTGGCTTCACTCTGTGTCTGGAGGGGCGTGATTCTCAAAGGTATACACTTCAGCATGACCTGAGTAGTTTTGAAAAATACCAGTACCTGGCTGGGGGTATCTGGGGGGCAGATACTTTAAATCAGAATCTCATGGACCTTTTATTAACTACTCAGATCGCTCTAACATCCATCCCGACATGAGAACTACTGATCTGTGTGCTGTGACGTGCTGTTATGGTCAGAAGAACCTCCTCACGCAATGGAAACATACACGCCCCTTCCTCCCGAAGGCCCCAAGCTTCCTCCTTGCAGTCCGTCTGCCGCCTATAGGGGTCGCTGCGGTACAGCTGGCCCAGTTTGCGGATTTCCCTCGCTGTCAAAATCCAGTCCCCAACCCTAGCGAAAGCCGGAGCCACCGCGGTATAAATTAGCGTCTTTATTTCGAACACCTGAGCGAGCGCCCGCGGCTCGCCTGCCTGCCGTATAAACATACAAAGTCCCTGTCGCACCGCACACCATGCCTCAGAGATAAATACAGCCCGAGGGGCTCCTGCTCTGGCAAAGCAACTCTTATTTACAGGAATAGATTACAAAAGTATTACAAAACGTGGTCCTGA
>SJXQ01005308.1:197811-217456 GCA_006408695.1 Aepyceros melampus | reverse complement strand
GCCGGAGGGACGGACGGCGAGGAGAGCCGCGGCAGCGCCCTGGGGCCTCCCCACCCCTACCTTCACACCAGGCTCCCAGGGCTATTTATCCCGTAGTAGTCTAAGGGCCCCCGAGCCCCAGCTAGCGGCTAGGGGCGGGGGCGCCCGAGGCCAATAGGACAGAGCGGGGAGGAGCTTGGGATCCCCAGGGTGGCAGCAGGGGCCCGAGACTGGCCAGCCCCCTACCCCTTGACACCCGCGCGCGAGCGCTTGGGCCCCTCCCCAGGCGGGGAGGAAGGCAGAGGCTGACAGCCCAACGCAACTGCACTTGGCTCCCGGGCACACTCTTTCCAAATTTCTCCAGCCCTGGACTCCTCGTGTTTCCGCGGGAAACGCTGGCAACGCGCGCTTACCTTTGGGCTGGCTTTGGGGTCCCCTCGGTCCACTGATTTGTGGAGATCCAGGAGCAGGATAGGGGTAGAAATCAGATCGGGAGAGATTTGGAAAGAGACACAGGGCAATAAGGCAGAGGTACACTCAAAGCTGAGTTAGTGAGATGGTGAGCGGTAAACCCAAGAGGCTGAGACATTGAGAGAGCAGAAAGCTAGAGTCCGAGGCAGGCAAATGAGCAACGAGAAATGAGACTCAGTCCAAGTGGGGGAACCTGAGACTGAACGTTGCGGTCGTGCCACTTGGCCAGCTCCTGCCAAGGGAATCACTCAGAGGGTCGCGGGCCCATTTTCTCTGCTCACTTGGAAACACAGCCGCATCTACACAGGAGTCGATGATCGCTGCTAAAGCTTCGTGCCAGTCTCTCCAAACTCAGGGCCTGTCCCAGTCTGAAGGGAAGAAGGCAAACTTCTGCCCAATTCAACCTGCGCGTTTCCGCAGGGAGATGTCCAGTGCGGTCTCAGCCGCGATGTCTCTTCTGATGGGGAAAAAAGGGAAAGTTCATTGCACAAAGGCTTAGAACGCCGAGACCACCTGAGAACCTGACTTCAGGGTGGAGTCTTTGAGAGCGGAGTTTGCAGATCAATGAGCGGAACCCCACAGTTCCTGTGTGATTTTGTGGAAGTCACATCTCCTTCTGAACCTCAGTTTCTCCACTTTGTTAATCTGAGGATATTAATAGCGATCTCCCAGAGTGATTGTGGGGGTGAGGGTGGGGGATGAGAATCTAAAGAGAGCAAAGATGTGGAAGCCTCAGTCCGAGGTACAGGGATATACTAACAAGAGGGCTTGCTTCTGTTGTTGACACGAGCTGGACAGCTGGAAGGGGTGCTTCTTATAGCCTTCTCCGCTGTCAGCTGGGGCACTGAGCTCCTATGGAGGCCAAGGTAGTCTTAGGGCTAGGCTCCTGTGAAGGTCTCAGGGCATTTCTCCCCAGCCAGGAGAAATTTCTCCCCAGACCACGGACTGCTACTGCTGCTGCTAAGTCGCTTCAGTTGTGTCCAACTCTGTGCGACCCCATAGCCAGCAGCCCACCAGGCTCCCTGGTCCCTGGGATTCTCCAGGCAAGAACACTGGAGTGGGTTGCCATTTCCTTCTCCAATGCATGAAAGTGAAAAGTGAAAGTGAAGTCGCTCAATCGTGCCAACTCTTAGTAACCCGATGGACTGCAGCCCACCAGTCTCCTCCATCCATGGGATTTTCCAGGCAAGAGTACTGGAGTGGGGTGCCATTGCCTTCTCTGTAGGACCGTGGGAGATACTAGTAATAGAAGGAGGAGGCAGCCTGGAACTCTGGAACTCTGGCTCTCTCACAAGCTCTGGGGTGGGCTCCCTCTCCCATCCTGTAGGGTGGCTCAGCCTCTTCCTGGAACTTCAGTCCACACCTTCCTCTCCACACCTGGGCTAGAGATCTCTTGGACCAGACACAATTACTGGGTCTCTCCTCCTGTAGCCCAAAGATATAAGCAAGAATGATCCTATTCCTTTCCCACTAACTTCTGGAAGCTGTCCAAACTGGCCCTCTGTGCTCTGAGAAGTCAGTCCTTCTCTTCTCTTCTGGAGCCCTATCTTCTTTACTTCTCCGCCACTTCTACACCTCTGACACCAGTAGTGCTGAAGGGCCCCCTCTAGGAAGTGCTCACCTCCTCTCACTCCATAGCACCATCTGCATTTATTCATTCAGCACACCTCATGGAGTGTCCACTATGTGCCAAATACTGGTTAGGTGTTGGGGATACAGCAATGAACAAAACCAAGGCTCTGCTCTCGTGGTCTCACACTGTAGGGTGAGTTGGCAGATAAACAAATAAGCAAGGAAATGTATGATGTCAGGAGGTTATAAGTTCAATGAAGGAAAATAAAGCAAGACGGGGGAAAAAGTGATGAAAATTATTTCATTATGTGGAGTGGTCAGGGAAAGACCTCTCTAGCTTGATTCCGTTTGAGCAGAGACCAGAATGAAGGGAGGGCAGAAGCGGCTAACTGGAGTCAGATAGAAGGAAGAGCACGTGCAGAGATCCTGGGAAAGGACTGTTTATCAGCTTTAAAGTACGTGAAGGAGGCTGGTATATCTGAAGCAGAATGAGAAAATGTGAGAGCGGTAAGATATGGGGTCAGAGAGGGAGCAAAGGATTTGTATTCTGAGATGGAAAGTCACCAGAAAGGTTGAGCAGCAAAGAATGTTAGCATCTGACTTACACTTTAACAGGAGCAAGCTGGCTAAGGAGAGCAAAGGCACAGCGGGGAGACCAACTAGGAGGCCACTGAAATAATCTAAGTGAGTGGTGATTGTGGCTCAGATCTGGGTGGTCATGGTGCTGACCACTGCAATGGAATCTTCACGATTTATTTGTGATTGGATGTAGGCAAGAGAAATTTGGATGACTCCTGGATGAATGGAATTGGAGAAGAGCAGGATTGTGGGTGGCAGACCCAGAGTCCAGGATGGCACAATATTTGAAATGCATTTTCAACATCCAGGTAGAAAGGTTGAGTAGGGAGGGGGTTAATGAGGCTGGAGTGTCAAAGGGGAGGTCTAGGCCCATGGATAGCCTGACCACTCCACCTCTATGTCACTCAAGTCTCTGCATCTCCACTGTAACTATCCTGGACCACCTTGTCACTCTGCTGGCCTGAATGCCCACCATAGCCTCCTGGTTCCTCCTCTCACTTCCACTCTTGTCTCAGTAGGATCCATTCACTACACGGCAGCTTGAATAATCTGTTAATCATGTACATGGGATGATATTTCTGTCCTGCTTCAAACTCCATAAAGCTTCCCATTGCATTTTAAATAACTATCATCTCCTCACCTGGGCTATCAGGCCCTACATGAACTGGCCTTAGCCATCTCTGCAGTTGTGCCTGGACCCATCATCCCCTTTGATCATTCAGTGCTGGCCTGACATTTTTTCCTGTCTGCCAGCACTCTGAGCACGGTCCTACCTTGATGCTTTATACTTGCTGCTTCTCTGCTAAGCCCTTCCCGAGACTGGCTGCTTTTTATATTTCAGGTCTCATCTCAAACTCGCCTCCTTGGGATGTCTCTGGCCATCCTCTCTATGGTAGCTGAGTCACGTCACCCTGCTCATTTTCTTCTTAGCACAGCCACTCTTAACTTCTTAGTTGGTTCATTCACTGATTGACGTGGCCCCAAGAAGTCAAGGATGCTTTGTTCACCATGGCATTCTCTGAAACCATCAGAGTGGCTGTCACATAGTAGGAACTTGATAAATGTCAAATGACTGAATGGGTGGCCTCATAGCCTTGAATCTCTATGCATATATTTGAACATCTTGAAAAGTGTCATTAATGAGGCTGCATGCATTTCTTCTGAACAGGATAGTCGCATACATGATTAGACGTTTATGCTGGGTCACTCTTCCCAGGAAAGACTCAGGTCCATCTGCCTGAAGAATGATTTTTCAGTTCATCAAATATGCATGGCCTGGTGCAATATTGTCATAGCATACTATAGGAAGATTTGGTGCTTATAATAAACTTGAGTCTTTTCCTTTGACTTACATTTACAATGAGGAATGTGAATAGTTATCATATTAGTAATTTAGTTTGAAATAAATATTTCTTCCCACTGGTTTAAGCCTCAGCAGAATGCCTGGCACATTTTGTGTGTGTGTGTGTGTGTGTGTGTGTGTGTGTGTACATATGTGTGTGCGCAGTTGTGTCCGACTCTTTGCGACCCCACGGAATTTTCCAGGCAAGAATACTGGAGTGGGTTGCCATTTCCTCCTCCAGGGGATCTTTCCACCCCAAGGATTGAACCCGGAATTTTCCAGGCAAGAATACTGGAGTGGGTTCCATTTCCTCCTCTAGGGGATCTTTCCACCCCAAGGATTGAACCCAGGTCTCCTGCATTGGCAGGCAGATTCTTTACCACTGTGCCACCTGGAAAGGCAGGCACATAGTAGGCACTCAATAAATGTTTCTTGGATAAATGAATCAAACTTTAATTGAAGGGTACCCTGAAATTTCCAGGTAAAGCTCTTCAAGCCATTTATTCATGCAGATCTGGATTCTTCTCAAATCTGAGCAAGCAAAGAAAACACAGAAATATATTGGATTCTGAAACTTAAATGATCACAACTTTGCTTTTTGTGTTTTGCATTCATAAAAACCACCTCAGGGCTGTCATCAAGGTGCCTTTACAATAAGTAAATGTTGTATGTTCAAACTTATCAAACACATTTAATATTTTATCTCTTTTGGCTTAGAAATCTAAACTCCATTGACAGTTTTTGACTTGATTTGTAGCTTCGTCTTCTCTGGAAATTAGAAAGCATGGTTTTAAAATGCATACACATTCTGGGGCTATGATGCCATTTTTCTATTAGACTTCCAAGTGGGATTTTGTTTGCAGCAAGTCTTCGGCTGCTTGAAGAGGTTGGGAAATACTGAACTTGCTGACCTTTACAGACCTTTCCAGGGCTGGCCCCCATGCCTGCCTGGGGTCACTTTCTTGGAGATGCCACCACATCTTTTGGCAAAGGTGTGCCAACACGACCCTCCCATCCTTGTTGCCAAAAGATCGGGGAGAAATGTGTCTGCCCAGGGACCTGGGACCTTTTAGTTGTGGTGCTGGCTTGGGGGCAAAGAGGGAAAAAGATGTCAAGTCTGGAAGCAGAAAGAGTCCAAGCTCTTACATTGTAGAGTCTAATCAAGGACTTGTCCTGGGAGAGGCCAACAGCAACGGACTGGGGGACCTACGGAAGGGGCTTCCACCAGCACCTCTCCTTCCATCTCAAGGCTAAGCAGAGTGGTGGGCTGTGTGATCTGGAGCAAAGGCACACCTCATCCTGCCCAAGTTTGCTTCTGGTCTTTAAATCAGGGGCTCCTTTGGCAGCAGGGAGGGAGGGAGGGCTCCCTTCTCTCTCCACCCTTTCCAGTCCTCCCTCCTCAATTCCCTTGGCCTGCCTGCCTGGGGCTATAAATGGAGAGCCGGCCTCTGGGCAGGAATGCATGCCTGGCTGGGCCCCACAGAGTTGCACCCTCAGGGAGCGGCCAGCTCCAGGGCACCAGCAGCCTTTATATATATATATAGCCTCTGGAAACCCAATCCAGCCTGCACCTGCCCCGGTCTTCAAGCACCCTGCCCTTGCCCAGGCTGGACCTGTGGCCTCTTCCCCTGGGGTTGGCAAAGACCATGTATCTGCTGGGGGAGGGGACAAGCCACAGGGCCAGAGGGTGAACACAGGAGCGGGCCAGGTGGGGGATGGCCAGCTTCAGATCCCCTCTCTGTCTCCCGGCTTCCCTTTCCTGCCCCTGGATCCACCTCGATAACCCTGTTCTGTCTCTGCCAATGAGGTCCCTAGTCCTGCACTGAGGCCAGTCTGGATTGATGAGGACAGTAAGAGATGTGGTCCTAGATTCAGGGTCAGGGTCCCAGAGATCCTCCACAGGTGGCCATATTTCCCACTTTACAGTACTCCCCAGCCCCCCACATACAAACAGGGCTTGGGAGTCTAGTAGTTGAACTGGGAGTTGGAGAAAAGGGGTCCAACTGGGAATTGGACAGGGAAGGGGACAGGGAGACCACAAACGATAGGTGTAACCCACACCCCCTCGTGTGCAGGGTGGGGCTTCATGGAGCGGTGTGCGCACTGTGGGGCGTATGCCTAGTGCCGGCCATCCGCTCTGTGATTCGTTCACTCATTCAGCAAATATTTATGCAGCACCTTCTGTGCCAGGAAGTATAAGCAGAGAGAAAACAGTCAGTGTTCCCTGCCCTCGTGAAGCTGACAATCTAACAGGTAGACTAAACAATAAGCACACTAATAAGTAAATCATGGAGTAGGTTAGGAGGCACAGAGATATTAAAAGCAGAGCAGGGTGAGTGGACTTGGGCGCCAGGGCAGAATTAAACAGAGGGGTCAGGTTGACACAGTGACATTTGAGCGAAGAGGTAAAAGAGGCTTGGGAGCCAGCCTCATGCCCATCTGGGGAAGAAAGTTCTGGGTGGGGAGAACAGATCACCGTTGAGTATCTTCTCTAGGATAACTGCCTCCGCCAGGAGCAGATGATTCATTGAGGAAGAGACAGGTGCGGCTTCCACTGTTCTAGGAGCTCTTGGCCTGAATGTCTGATGCTGTGTAGGCAGGCTAAGGGTGAGAGGGTGGCGTGAGATGGGGCTTGGGGATGGCTTGGATGGGTGACTTATAATGACAGGGTGAGGTGAGGATGTGATGCTCTGTTCACACAGAAACATGTGTACCAGGCGTTGTGTGTTGACAGAGTGGGTGGAAGGCTTGGGAGAGAGCTTGGCACTGAGGGAAGGGAAGGGTGTGTCTCCCCACAGGCTGCGCAGCTTTTCACCCTGCCTGCCCCGACTCACAGAGGGGCCAAGCGTACCTCGCTGCATGCACACCCCAGTCTCTGGGCATCCCTCCCACCTGCAGGTTCTTCTCCAAGCCCTGAGAAGCCAGGTAAGGGAAATTAGTGGGAGCCCTGACTATTTGACTGAGGCAGAGAGAGCTGAGGTCCAGATTATGAACCGCTAATGCTTAGCTTCTGGAAAGACCTAAGGATTTCACTCATACAGTCTCTTGCCCTTCAAGCTTATCCTTTATGTAATTAAAGCCTTTCTCAGTCACAGAGGTGAGCACAGAGGTCTTCATGGACCCAGGTTCCTGAAGTCTGAAGTACAAACTTGCTCTGGTTTACTAAACTGCACAAATAAGGTGACAAGAGCTTAATGACCAGAGGTGCTAATGCAGGCAGGGTTCTGGAAGGTGCTAATTAGCCTTCCAGCCTGAGTGCTTTAGGCTCCTGAGGTAAGGAGAACTTCATGAAAGGAGAGTTCACCATCCTCACCGAATATACTCTCAAAAATAATTCTTAAAATGCAAGTTTAACTTGAAGCATCACAGTTTAAGTCAGGCACAAGAAATAATATTATCAAAGTATGCACATTGTCCTTGAGCTAAGATGGTGTGGGTGCTGCAGAAGGTCGAGGAAGAGGCCTCTCCAAGTCACCCTCCACTCTGTGCACGTAAGGATCTGTGAGAAACCAGATGTCTGTCTGTCTCCTCTGCCTCTGACAGCCCGCAGGAGGGCCCAGGACAGAGCTGCTAGGCGCGTTTCCTTGGAAGGGCCGTTGCCCTCACTGCCGTCCCTCCATGCATCTATGGACACCAAGGACGTCTGTCGCACTGCGTGCACCTCACCCTCCATGGACATCTCAGTCACTCTGGGCACATCTCACACGGCATGTACGACTCACATTCTGTCTGTATCTCCCACCCCACGCCCACCTCATACATCTGTATATCCTATATAGAGGACGTATTGTCCTCACCGTGCATACTTCTTACACTCATTACACATCATATTCAATGTGTATACCTCACACTCCACGTATACCTCGCAAACATGTATACCTTACACACTGCGCACACCAACCTTACGGAACACTCCTGTGTCCCACATGCTTATATTCTAGGCCAGGTTCAACTATACCTTAGATACATCACAGACTTAAGGCTGCATAGCATCACTGACTCAATGGACATGAACTTGAACAAACTCCAGAAGACTCCAAAGAAGCCTGGCATGCCATAGTCCACAGGGTTGCAAAGAGTTGGACACAACTTAGCAACCGAACAGCAACATTTATACCTTTGTCTCCGTGTAAACACTTGTCTCCACCTATGTGCCTGGAATTCCCCTACTCCATCAAGAAAAAAAGATACTAAGTGGGGGTACTGGCAGTGGCATCCATCTTTTTCTGGCAGTTTCTACTTTGAACTTTTTAAGCTGAGTCTTCCTGCTGAGAGAAGGTCAGGCCTCCATGTCAGGGTTGAGGAGGAGCAGCTCAGGGCCGAGGGGAGAGCTAGTGATGGGGGGCCCGGCCACAGGGCCGGCACACGTGGCAGGATCCAGTGGGCAGCTGGGGGTCTGGGGAGGGGCCTCAGCTCCTCACCCCTCCCGTTGCCTCCTCTCTGCCTAATCAGCCCACCTGCCAGCCTGGGGGCTCCAAGGAACCAGGATTAAGGCACACACAGCCGCTGGGCTCCAGGGACAGACACCAGCTGCTGCCCCCAGCAGCTGCCCCAGCCACACGCCTCTGAGGGGAGGTCGGGCGCCTAAGGGAGGCCTGATTCTCTCCCCAAAACCTGCCCGCCCTTGGCCAGTGGCGCCCAGGACAGGGGTTTCCCGGCAGAGACAGACGGCAGAGAGCCTCATGACTGGTACCCAGGCTGCCCTGGACATCTGTCATCTGCCTCTGCCCTACATCCTGCCCTGCTCTGTGAAGCCTCCTCGACTCCTGTCTTCCCTTTGGTTTGGGCAAGAGATTTATGGCCCAGGTGCCCCAACCGGCCTACCCCTCCCTCCATTCCTCCATAAGCAGCCTCTTTGGTTGCAGGCTCCAAGCTGGGTGATGCAGCAAGATCTGAAGCTGATTCAGACAGGGTCTCTGGGAGTTCCATCAAGTGGAAGGAGGAAGACTTGTGAATGAATCCTCAAAACACCCCTGAAAAGGGTAAGGAACTCTCCTGTAGATAGCTGTGAAGACTGCCCCAAGAGGATGTGTGGGAATCGTTTTTCCTGAGGTGTTGGAGGGTGAGCAGAGTTGCCCAGTAGGATTACTGAAGGGAAAGACATTCTAGGCTTAGAGACCAGCCCAAGCCAGGCCAGAGGATGTCCCCATGTGGCTGACACTATCTGGGGTTCCTCTGGTCATTTGACACCTGTGGTCTCAGACCCCCCAGAAGGATAAATGGGCCCCCCTTCTGAGGTGAAGCCCACTAGTTTCCCAGGTAGGACAATGGATTCAGTCATGAGCAGAGAGTGGCATAAGGAGGCCTTGTAGGAGGCGGACAGTGACTTTGTACAGAAAAGAGAGGCTGGACTGGAGCCCAAACCAGAGTGTTCGCTGTGCTTGGGGTTGCTCGGCCCTAAATCCTTCCACACCCTACTTGGGGCTCACTCTCTGGGCAAGGAGAGGGACATTGGACTCCTGTCTCCACTCCCATTCAGGGAGGGGTCTGGCCAGGGGTCCTCCCTGCTTGGCCTCCCTCCCTCCCTATTGGGGCTCCCTTCTTGGCACGCAGAGCAGAGGCCTGTCCTTTGATCTGTCCCCTGGCCCAGCGGGGCGGGGGTGAGTGAAAGGGAACCCTGAGTGGGGGGGATGCTCAGCATAGCTGTGGAAGTCTGTTCCTCAGACTGGAAAGGCAGTTAACGTGAGGGTCCCCACTCCAAGGAGCACTGGGGGGCCGTGAATGTCAGTCCTCAGCTTTGCTCGAAGGTGTGGCATACCCTCTCTCAGGCCCTGTCTGAATGTGGCCTTGGAGAGTACGATGCTGCTCTTCCTTGACACAGAGACTGGGTCACTGGTGCCTGGAGCTGTGCTCCCAGCACCTCCACCGGACTTAAGGGTCCAACGGACAGACTCAAATGCTGGCCCCGCCCCTCACTTCCCTTGGGGGAAGTCATTTCCCTTCTCCGAGTCTCACCTTTCTTAGCTGTAAAAACGTGACTACTCCCAGTGCCCATCTCTCAGGATTGTAAGGGATCGATATGCCAAGGCTTGTGGCATCCTTGAGTGAGACCCATCTCACGGTGCTCAGTAGGGGCTTGGGAATTATTTTTGCCTGGCAAGCTCTCCCTTTGGATGGAAACTCTGAGTAAGCAGTGGGTGGGGTGAGGATGGGGCGGTGTGGAGCCTGGCCTGGTTATTCTGGGCTTTGAACCTTTTGGAGCTGGGGGCCATGGCGGGCACAAGGCTGCTGGAAACGTGGGGAACCATATAGCCGCGAAGCTTTGTCTGCCGCAGTGGGTGTCGCTGCCTCCACTGTGCACATGGGCAGCCTGCCAGTCGCCCCCAAACAAAGCCTGGCCCGGGGAGGGGAGCAGAGCAGGCTGATGACAGATGCAGCGAGGCTGGTGCGGGCCGGGCGGGGGCAGGGAGAGGCCAGAGGAGGCAGCTCTGTGGAGGCAGCCCTGGAAAAGGCTGGGGTCCAGCAGAGTGTCCAGCTCAGTGGCTATGGCCCTGCCCCACCCCAACACCAGTAACAACATTCATCCCTGCTGTATAGTGCAGAAATCTGAGGCCCAGGGTTCTAGGCAACTTGTCCAGGGCTCACGGAGGCTTAGCTATGGAGGCCCTGGGTTGGGAACTCTGGTCTCTTGGCTCTACACATCTGGCCAGCTCCTGGAAGCCCAGATCTTGGATACAGGGGAAAAGATTTGATGGCTTTTTGAGGGCCCTTTATGCCCAGGATTCTCTGAATAGATAAGGATGAATTGCCCCCACTTCATGCCCTCTAAGCAGGGACACTCCCATATGCTGGGCATGGGCAATTGTAAGGTCACCAGGGGCTGACATTGATTTGGTTTCTCTGTGGTCAAAAGGTAGCCACCTTTGCCCTGACATCTGACCTCCGATCCACCAGGCTCAGAAGTCTCTAGTCTCATTGTCCCTCCTTAGCTGTTTGGGCTTAGGGGCTCAGTGGCTTGTCCCAGAGGCCAGGGAGGTGGGAAGAACATGGAAAGAGACATCTGGGCTTGGGGTCTTGCTGGACCCATCAAATATGCTCCCTATCCATTCAGCCCCTCCTCTGCCCTTATTCCCTCTCTAACCAAAACTTCTTTTTTTTTTTTTTTTGCAGTTTTTTGAAATTATGAATAGCTTCAAATGTAGAAAGAGACATAGCAGCGTTAAGAGCCTGGCTACCAGCTCTGACAACCATTAGCTCATATCCAAAGATGACCTGTTCATGCATTGTCCCCCTTTTCCCCTCCTGTTGTCATGGAACAAATTCCAGACATTATATCATTTCACTTGTGTATATTTGATTATTTATTTCTAAAAGATCAGAACTTTTGTTGTCATAAGCACAATACCATCAGGTTACCTAAAAAATTGATAGTAATTCCTTTTACCACCAAATATCCAAACAATAATCAAATTTCCAATGATCTCAGATATGTTTTTATTTGTTCGTTTGTTTGTTTGCCCATGATCCAAATTGGGCTTACACCTTGTGACTGGCTCATCTTTTTAAGCCCCTGTAAATCTCACTTCAGTATCTTTCTTCCTTTGTGATTTATTAATTGAAAGACAAAACATTGATTGTTTAGGGAATTCTCTGGTGGTCCAGTGTTCCACTGTCATGGCCCAGTTCAATCCCTGGTTGGGAAGTAAGATCCCACGAAAGCTGGGGTTTTTGTCCTGCAGTTTCCTCTAGTCTGGAGTTCCCTGATTGCACCTCTATGGCATATGTTTGTTTTTTGTTTTGTTGCTGTTTTGTTTACTAATATAATTTTTAGACTGAAACATGACCAGACGCCTGCATTTTCCAGATTCCCTGGCAGCTATCTGTGGCCATGTGAGTAAGTTCTGACCAATAGGGTATGAACGGAAGGAGTCTGTAAGCAACTTTTTGGTTACGACTTCTCCTTTCCTCCTCCCCATTGGTTGGAATAAGGGTGAATGACAGGAGCTGGAGTGGCCATCTGTGTTAGATTAATGGGCCACCAAAGACATCCATTTTCTAATCTCTAGGATTACATGGCATAGAGGACTTCGCAGGTGTGATTAGCTTAGAGATCTTGACAGGGCGATAATCCTGCATTACCTAGGTAAGCCCAAGGTAATCACAAGAGTCCAGAAAGGAAAAGGCAGAAGCAGGAAAGTCAGAGAAGAAAACTGGTTACAGAAGCACCAGAGTGAGGTGGCCATGAGCCAAAGAATACAGATAGCTTCTAGAAGCTGGAACAGGGAAGGAAAATTACCCTCCAAAGCCTTGGAAAGGAATGCTGCTCTGCCAACTCCTTAATCTTAGCCCTGTAATGCCACTTGTAAGATAATGGTGGTGGTGTTTGTTCTTCACTGTCTTCCGAAGTTTGCTCAAATTCATGTTCATTGAGTCAGTGATGCCATCCAACCATCTCATCCTCTGTTGCCCCCCTTCTCCTCCTCCCCTCAATCTTTCCCAGCATCAGGGTCTTTTCCAACGAGTCAGTTCTTTGCATCAGAGGCTACCAGCTCTGACAACCATTAGCTCATATCCAAAGATGACCTGTTCATGCATTGTCCCCCTTTTCCCCTCCTGTTGTCATGGAACAAATTCCAGACATTATATCATTTCACTTGTGTATATTTGATTATTTATTTCTAAAAGATCAGAACTTTTGTTGTCATAAGCACAATACCATCAGGTTACCTAAAAAATTGATAGTAATTCCTTTTACCACCAAATATCCAAACAATAATCAAATTTCCAATGATCTCAGATATGTTTTTATTTGTTCGTTTGTTTGTTTGACCCATGATCCAAATTGGGCTTACACCTTGTGACTGGTCATCTTTTTAAGCCCCTGTAAATCTCACTTCAGTATCTTTCTTCCTTTGTGATTTATTAATTGAAAGACAAAACATTGATTGTTTAGGGAATTCTCTGGTGGTCCAGTGTTCCACTGTCATGGCCCAGTTCAATCCCTGGTTGGGAAGTAAGATCCCACGAAAGCTGGGGTTTTTGTCCTGCAGTTTCCTCTAGTCTGGAGTTCCCTGATTGCACCTCTATGGCATATGTTTGTTTTTTGTTTTGTTGCTGTTTTGTTTACTAATATAATTTTTAGACTGAAACATGACCAGACGCCTGCATTTTCCAGATTCCCTGGCAGCTATCTGTGGCCATGTGAGTAAGTTCTGACCAATAGGGTATGAACGGAAGGAGTCTGTAAGCAACTTTTTGGTTACGACTTCTCCTTTCCTCCTCCCCATTGGTTGGAATAAGGGTGAATGACAGGAGCTGGAGTGGCCATCTGTGTTAGATTAATGGGCCACCAAAGACATCCATTTTCTAATCTCTAGGATTACATGGCATAGAGGACTTCGCAGGTGTGATTAGCTTAGAGATCTTGACAGGGCGATAATCCTGCATTACCTAGGTAAGCCCAAGGTAATCACAAGAGTCCAGAAAGGAAAAGGCAGAAGCAGGAAAGTCAGAGAAGAAAACTGGTTACAGAAGCACCAGAGTGAGGTGGCCATGAGCCAAAGAATACAGATAGCTTCTAGAAGCTGGAACAGGGAAGGAAAATTACCCTCCAAAGCCTTGGAAAGGAATGCTGCTCTGCCAACTCCTTAATCTTAGCCCTGTAATGCCACTTGTAAGATAATGGTGGTGGTGTTTGTCCTTCACTGTCTTCCGAAGTTTGCTCAAATTCATGTTCATTGAGTCAGTGATGCCATCCAACCATCTCATCCTCTGTTGCCCCCCTTCTCCTCCTCCCCTCAATCTTTCCCAGCATCAGGGTCTTTTCCAACGAGTCAGTTCTTTGCATCAGGTGGGCAGAGTACTGGAGCTTCAGCTTCAGTATCAGTCTTCCAATGAATGTTCAGGGTTGATTTCCTTTAGGATTGACTGGCTTGATCTCCTTGCAGTCAGGGACTCTCAAGAGTCTTCTCCAACATCACAGATAAAAAGCACCAGTCCTTCGGTGCTCAGCCTTCTTTATGGTCCAACTCTCACATCCATACATGACTACTGGAAAAACCATAGCTTTGACTAGACGGACCTTTGTTGACAAAGTAATGTCTCTGCTTTTTAATGCTGTCTAGGTTGGTCATAACTTTTCTTCCAAGGAGCAAGCATCTTTTAATTTCACGGTTGTAGTCACCATCCACAGTGATTTTGGAGCCCAAGAAAATAAAATCTGCACTGTTTCCACTTTTTTCCCATCCATTTCCTATGAAGTGATAGGACTGGATGCCATGATCTTAGTTTTTTGAAATGTTGAGTTTTAAGCCAGCTTTTTCACTCTTCTCTTTTACCCTCGTCAAGAGCCTTTTTAGTTCTTTGTCACTTTCTGTCATTAGAGGAGTGTCATCTGTATATCTGAGGTTGTTGATATTTCTGCCAGAAATCCTGATTCCAGCTTGTACTTCATCCAGCCCGGCATTTCGCATAATATACTCTGCATATAAGTTAAATAATCAGGGTGACAATATACAGCCTTGACATGCTCCTTTCCTAACTTTGAACCAGTCCATTGTTCCATGTATGGTTCTAACTTACTTTCCATCCTGCATACCGGTTTCTCAGGAGACAGGTAAGGTGGCCTGGTATTCCCATCTCTTTAAGAATTTTCCATGGTTTGTTGTGATCTACACAGTCAAAAGCTTTAGCATAGTCAATGAATCAGATGTCTTTCTGGAATTCTCTTGCTTATTCTATGATCCAACAAATGTTAGCAATTTGATCTTTGGTTCCTCTGCCTTTTCTAAATCCAGTTTGTACACTGGGAAGTTCTTAGTTCATGTTCTGCTGAACCCTAGCTTGAAAAATTTTGAGCATTACTTTGCTAGCATGTGAAATGAGCACAACTATACAGTAGTTTGAGCATCTTTGGCATTGTCCTTCTTTATGAAATGAAAACTGACCTTTTCCAATCCTATGGCCATTGCTGAGTTTTTTAAATTTGCTGACCTACTGAGTGCAGTATTTTAACAGCATCATCTTTTAGGATTTGAAATAGCTCAGCTGGAATTTTATCACCTCCACTAGCTTTGTTCATAGTAATGCTTTATAAGGCCCCCTTGACTTCACACTTCAAGAAGTCTGGCTCTAGGTGTGTGTTTTTTTGTTTTAAATTGGAGGATAATTGCTTTACAATGTTGTGTTGGTTTCACTGTACAACAAAGTGAATCAGCCATAAGTACACATATATCCTCTCCCTCTTGAGCCACCTTCTCATTCCACCATCCTTTGCCATCCCACCCCTCTAGTTATTTTAAACCACTGAGTTTGTGGCACTTTGTTTCAGTGGTGATAGGAAACTAATATAACAATTTTAGATCATGTGATGTGAGTTATTTACTAAAGATCACAAAGCAACAAGATAGAAAGAACCTGGATCCCCAGTATTGTTAAGATTCCCTACAAGTCTTTGGCCCCTCCCTGGAATTTTATGTAGGAAAGAAACAGACTGTACTTTTAGTCATCTTTGTTGTTTCAGCAGCTTAACCTATATCCTAATTATATGCATCTCCCCTACGAGTCTGGAAATGACATGGGTCCTGACGAAATAAACTGTATAAAGCACATGGTAAGTGTGGTGGCTGAGACACATCCAGGAAACTACGCAGGCATAAACAAAGAAGACAAGAAATCTTTGCTGGCCTGAATTGCTGCTTTTTCTCCAAGAAAAAGAAATGTAGAAAGGCAAAATAGTTGTCTTAGGAGGCTTTACAAATAGCTGAGAAAAGAAGAGAAGTGAAAGGCAAAGGAGAAAGAAAAGACATACCCATCTGAATGCAGAGTTCCAAAGAACAGCAAGGTGAGATAAGAAAGCCTTCCTCAGCGATCAATGCAAAGAAATAGAGGAAAACAACAGAATGGGAAAGACTAGAGATCTCTTCAAGTAGAATACCAAGGGAACGTTTCATGAAAAGATGGGCTCTATAAAGGACAGAAATGGTATGGACCTAACAGAAGCAGAAGACACTAAGAAGAGGTGGCAAGAATACACAGAAGAACTATATTTATATATCTTTTTAAAAAGATCTTAATGACCTAGATAACCACAATGGTGTGATCACTTACCTAGAGCCAAACATCCTGGAATGCGAAGTCAAGTGGGCCTTAGGAAGCATCACTATGAACAGAGCTAGTGGAGGTGATAGAATTCCAGCTGAGTTATTTAAAATTCAAAAAGAGGATGCTGTGAAAGTGCTGCACTCAATATATCAGCAAATTTGGAAAACAGCTGCTGCTGCTGCTGCTAAGTCACTTCAGTTGTGTCTGACTGTGTGACCCCATAGATGGCAGCCCACCAGGCTCCCCTGTCCCTGAGATTCTCCAGGCAAGAACACTGGAATGGGTTGCCATTTCCCTTTCTAATGCATGAAAGTGAAAAGTGAAAGTGAAGTTGCTCAGTCATGTCTGACTCATCATGACCCCATTGACTGCAGCCCACCAGGCTCCTCCGTCCATGGGATTTTCCAGGCAAGAGCACTGGAGTGGGGTGTCATTGCCTTCTCCAGGAAATCTCAGCAGAGTTATTTAAAATCCTAAAAGATGATGCTGTGAAAGTGCTGCACTCAATATGCCAGCAAATTTGGAAAACTCACAGGACTGGAAAAGGTCAGTTTTCATTCCAATCCCAAAGAAACACAATGCCAAAGAATGTTCAAACTACTGCAGAATTGCACTCATCTCACACACTAGCAAAGTAATGCTCAAAATTCTCCAAACTAGGCTTCAACAGTATGTGAACAGAGAAATTCCAGATGTTCAAGCTGGATTGAGAAAAGGCAGAGGAACCAGAAATCAAATTGCCAACATCCATTGGATCATAGAAGCAAAAGAATTCCAGAAGAATATGTACTTCTGCTTCATTGACTATGCTAAAGCCTTTGACTGTGTAGATCACAACAAACCACGGAAAATCTTAAATAGATGGGAATACCAGAGCACTTTATCTGCCTCCTGAGAAACCTGTATGCGGGTCAAGAAGCAACAATTAGAACCAGCCATGGAACAATGGATTGGTTCAAAACTGGGAAAGGAGTACATCAAGGCTGTGTATTGTCACCCTGCTTATTTAACTTATATGCAGAGTACACCATGCGAAATGCTGGGCTGGATGAAGCACAGCTGGAATCAAGACTGCCAGGAGAAATATCAATAACCTCAGATATGCAGATGACACCACCCTTATGGCAGAAAGTGAAGAGGAATTAAAGAAGCTCTTGATGAAGATGAAAGAGGAGAGTGAAAAAGCGGGCTTAAAACTCAACATTCAGAAAACTAAGATCATGGCATCCAGTCCAATCACTTCATGGCAAATAGATGGGGAAACAGTGGAAACAGTGATAGACTTTATTTTCTTGAGCTCCAAAATCACTGCAGTTGGTGACTGCAGCCATGAAATTAAAAGATGCCTGCTCCTTGGGAGAAATCTATGACAAGCCTAGACAGCATACTAAAAAGCAGAGACATCACTTTGCCAACAAAGGCCCATAAAGTCAAGTCTGTGGTTTTTCCAGTAGTCATGTATGGATGTGAGAGTTGGATATAAAGAAAGCCCAGTGTTGAAGAATTGATGCTTTTGAACTGTGGTGTTGGAGAAGACTCTTGAGAGTCTCTTGGACTGCAAGGAGATCATGCTGGTCAGTCCTAAAGGAAATCAATCCTGAATATTCACTGGAGAGATTGAGGCTGAAGCTGAAGCTCCAATACTTTGTCCACCTGATGCGAAGAGCCAACTCATTAGAAAAGACCCTGATGCTGAGACATACTAAAGGCAGGAGGAGAAGGGGATGACAGAGGATGAGATGGTTGGATGGCATCACTGACTCAATGCACATGAGTTTAAGCAAGCTCCAGGAGATGGTGAAGGACAGAGAAGGCTGGTGTGCTGCAGTCTACGGGGTTGCAAAGAGTTGGACATGACTGAGGGACTGAACAAAACAACAACCCCCTGCTAGGTAAGCAAGGATAGTTTTCTTCATTTTATGGAGATGGCCAAGAGGTTGGTGACTGTTCCCCAGGCTAATAGATGGTGTGCCCCTGAGATGGAAGCAGAGATTCTGGAGTAACCTTTAAGGAAGAGGAAAAATAAGAGCCACAGAAAGGGAAGCAATGTCAATAGTGTGGTTAAGACTGTGGGCTCTGGGAGTCAAGCTGCCTACGAGGATTCTGCTACTGACTATGTGACTTTGGCAAGCTCCTTAATCTCTCTGAGCCTCACTCTCCACATATGTAAATTTACATTTGTCAAAGTGCTGTTGTAGATATTAAATAAGAGCTTGTATGAAAAGTGGATCCAAAGCACAGAGCTGGGAACATAGTAAGGAATCAATAAACTGCTATGTTTAAGGTTGCACCTGTCCACAACTCAGTGGTGGGGTCCACCTGTTGAATGTTTAGAGAGATCCTACACCCCTCAGTTTATGATTTCTGGAATGAAACCTAAATTTGAATCCCAGACCTGCCACTTGTGGCTATGCACTACTTAACCACTTTGTGCTTCCGTTTCCTCACCTAAAAATGGCATATCAAAACTAGAAAGCAACCAAGGTGTCCTTCAGCAGGCCAATGCATAAATAAACTGTGGCACATCCAAAAATGAATTATTATTCAGTACTAGAAAGAAATGAGCTATCTAGCCATGAAAAGACATGGAAAAAAACTTAAGTGCATATTGCTAAGTGAAAGAAAACATTACATACTGTATGATTCCAACTATATGATATCCTAAAAAAAGCAAAAATACAGTGGTTGCCAAGGATCAGGTGGGAGGGACACATGAATAGGCAGAGCACAGGGATTTCAAGGCAGTAAGACTACTCTCTTTGAAACTATAATGGTAGATACATGTCACAATAAATTTGTCTAAACTTATGTAAGGGGCTTCCCTGATGGTTCAGATGGTAAAGAATCCACTGCAAATGTGAGAGACTTGGGTAAAATCTCTGGGTTGGGAAGATCACCTTTATATATAAATGGGCATGAAAAATATTTACTTTTTATTTTACAAATAAAATGTTTATTACATATATTGAATGTTAAAATTTGTTTTCATGTTTGAGTCCAAATATTTAAATTTTAAAGTTCTAATTTTATTTTGGGCTTCCTTTATAGCTCAGTTGGTAAAGAATCTGCGTACAATGTAGGAGATCCTGATTCCATTCCTGGGAAGATCTGTCAGAGAAGCAATAGGCTACCCACTCCAGTATTGTTGGGCTTCCTTTGTGGCTCAGCTGGTAAAGAATTGACCTGCAATGCAGGAGACCTGGGTTCAATCCCTGGGTTGGGAAGATCCCCTGGAAAAGGGAATGGCTACCCACCCTACTACTCTGGCCTGGAGAATTCTGTGGACTGTATAGTGAGGCTTATCTTGAGGCTTCCTCTAAAAATAAGAAATCTATATTTTACAAATATAAGTATGTATAAATAAATTCCAATTCTATAAGTATTTACTTAGATATGAGTGCAAATATGAAAACTCTTTATTTTTTTTAATTTTTATTTTTACTTTATTTTACTTTACATTACTGTATTGGTTTTGCCATACATTGACATGAATCCATCTTGGGTGTACATGAGTTCCCAATCCTGACCCCCCCCCACCCTCCGCCTCCCACTCCATATCATCTCTCTGGATCATCCCCGTGCACCAGTCCCAAGCATCCTGTATCCTGTATCGAACATAGACTGGCAATTCATTTCTTACATGAGAGTATACATGTTTCA
>SJXQ01005308.1:141252-190401 GCA_006408695.1 Aepyceros melampus | reverse complement strand
CACCGCGGGGCCTTCCCGACCCTCCACCCGGCTCCCACCTCCCCAGTCCCAGGCAACGCTCGCGCTCCCTCCGCAGCCACTGACCTTTGGCTCCCACCCCATCTAGCCCTTAGCGCCCCACTGCCCCGCCCCCAGCTCCTCCCACTACAGCCTCCATCTGGGTCCTCGGCTGGTTAGAGCTCCCCGCGCCTCCCCGACCCCATTCCAGTCTCTCCACTGCAAGACCAGCGGTGCCCTACTCTGCCCCAGGGCCACTCACTGCCAGCTCCGTGCCCACTCCTCCACCGGATTTGACTTGGGCTCCACCCTCCTCACACCTCACCCCTCTCATTTACCTGCCCTGCCTTTTCTTCTGCTGGCCAGAGCTGGGGGTCCCCCTCCCCTACTTGGATTTGTAAAGTTCCAGGATCCCCTCTTCCCCCACCACACATATTTCCAGCCTCCAACTGCTCATCCTGTTCCCAGGCAGAAGTCATCTCTCCCCAGGGAAGCTGAACCTCAGTTCTAGATTTCTGACTCTTGCTGGACCTTGGGATGGATCCCAGGACCTTCAGAGGTATTCTGTGGCCTCTTTGAATCTCAGTTTTCCTTGTCTGAAAAATAAAGAAGTGTGATTGAGATGACCTCTGAGAAGCTTTTGTCTTTTCCAATCCCATAACGTTAGCAAGGTCATGTACTTCCTGTCACCTGAATGTTGGAAGGCAGATGAATGTTGGAAGGGCACCCACTGGCCATGTGCCCCCACCCCGTCTCATCCCATTATTTAGCTTTCACTGTCTGAGTCGCCCAAAGCAACTTTTAGCCTCTGGTATGGGGATGAGTCGGAGAAGGCAATGGCACCTCACTCCAGTACTCTTGCCTGGAAAATCCCATGGGCGGAGGAGCCTGCTAGGCTACACTCCATGGGGTCGCAAAGAGTTGGACACGACTGAATGACTTCACTTTCACTTTTCACTTTCATGCATTGGAGAAGGAAATGGAAACCCACTCCAGTGTTCTTGCCTGGAGAATCTCAGGGACGGGGAGCCTGGTGGGCTGCCGTCTATGGGGTCACACAGAGTCGGACACGACTAAATCGACTTAGCAGCAGCAGCATGGGGATGAGTGGGCTTCCCAGGTGGCTAAGTGGTAAAGAATCTGCCTGCCAGGACACACAGGAGTCCCAGGTTCAATCCCTGGGTGGGAATGATCCCCCTGAAGAGGAAATGACAACCCACTCCAGTATTCTTGCCTGGGAAATCCCATGGAAAGAGGAGCCTGGTGGGCTACAGTCCATGGGGTCACAAAAGAGTCAGACATGACTGAGCGACAGGATGCATGAATGCATGGGGGATGAGTAAGAGAGAACAAGGTGGAATCTGGGTGCTTAGGGCTTGGCCAAGGCTTGGGACTGGCTGTGGGCAGGGGGTCTCTGCCACCTTGGGATGTCCCCTGGAAGGGTGCACATCTGGGACTGGCCTGGCGGGGGTCCTGGCCTCAGGCACTGTCAGCATTGGTGCTGATGGACAGCCCTGGCAGGTGGGAGCCGGCCAGTCACCCCCGACAGCCCTGCCCACCTGTCGCCCTCCTGCTCGGGTGACCGGCTGCCTGACCCACTGACCAACTTCCTGCTGCTTCGCTGCACCCTGGGCACTGTATGATCAGGGCTGCTGTGCCCTGCCCTTTTCCGTTCAGATTTTTCCCAACAACCTGCTGGTTCAGAGCACACAGGCACACAAATATCAGGTTAATATTATGCGGATTCACACAACACAGACAGACACAGGGATTGCAGGCATGCATGCCCATGTGTGACCCTGCTTCATTCTCATGCAAGCTGAGCCAAGATGCTTCTTCCCAGGTATGACTACATGGGCATTGCCTTCTCTGTGGCCACAGGACCCCGTGATAAAGGTGAAGGCAGGCAGTCTGGGTTGCCAGCCCTGACTCTGTGATATCCTAACTGGGTGACTTTGTCAAGTGACTTAATTTCCCTGGACCTCAGATTCTCTATCTGTTCAATAGAACTGATAATAAATATCCATCTTGTAGGACTGTTTTGAGATCAGATGAAACAATCCATGGAAAGTACTCAGAATGGTTCCTAGTATTAATACAATAGAAATCCATAATGCATGCTAACTGTTAATATTATTAACCAGTGGGGGCTGACAGGTTTCTGGGATATTCTCATTGATAATTTTCCTTTAATTGGTCATTTCTCGTCATAACTGTTTAAATGTTTATAAATATCCCTAAAAGTACTTTTATTCCACTTTCCACATTAGGAGATGTCAACTGGCAGATGAAATCAGGATATGCCATTTCCACAGCCTTCCTTGGATCCTGGTCAGGTATGATTGCTCATGCTTTGCTGTTTAAAAGCTAAGAAACTGTACAAGACTAGACCTGAGTTGTTTAGGGGATGCTGGGCTGGGGCCTGGGACTCACCATCTTCTCTTCAGAGTCTAGGCTAGACCCTCTCCCCGGGTCAGGACCCCCAGTCCATGTATCTATGGATCCTCCTCCTTCTTTCTGAAAATCAGGACAATGTCTGCTCCATCCCATATGACCCCTTCCGTCCCCCAGATCTTCCTAAGGGCCACTCATAGCACTTCAACAATCTCACTTCCCATGCTCTTGGGATTTCTTGGGGCCTAAAGAGAAGACTGCACTTGGCAGAGTTTTGAGTTCTAGAACAATCTTCTTCAGCATCTCCTTCTTCAGTCTGCTCCAGCCAAACCAAGTCTGCTCTTGGCAACATTTGAGCAATGAATGAATGAGGCTCATGACCCCATTGGAGGCAACAGATGCAGGATAAAGTCGGGGAGTTCTCCTACTTTCTTTATTCTGCTTGTAAACAGAGCTCAAGAAATCCTGTTTTCCACCTTGAGCATTTTCCCAACTCTCATGCCACATGAGTCCTCTCCCCTCTTGACTCCCTCCTCTCGAGCCCTGTCTTTGTTTTATCCTCAGGTGCGTGTCTTGCCTCTGATTTGGGGTATATTCTTCATTTATATTCTTTATCATAACTATTGTAAAGTACTGTCACTTCTAGTATAAAGCTTCCTGTATTAGTTATCTATTTTGCACAACAAAATACAGTCAAATTTACCAGCTAAAAACAATAAACTTATTATCCTGCTGTTTCTATGGGTCAGGAGTCCAGCAGCAGCTTAGCCCAGGGTTTCTCATAGGCTGTAACTAAGGTGTTGGCTGGGGCTAACATTATCTTGTGGCAAGACTAGGAGCAGATCCATGTCCAGCTCACTCATGTGGCTGTTGGCAGGTGCTGGCTGTTGGCTGGAGATGTCAGTTCCTTGCCACGAGGGACTCTCCATGGGGCAAGTTGCAACATGGCAGCTGGCTTCTCTCAGAGCGAGTGATCAGAGAGAGGAAAGAGAGAGAATGCACCCCAAACAAAGACATGTCTTTTGATATTGCTGCTGCCACTGCCTCTAACCCCACAGCCGGCCACTGTCAACCCACGCCTCCACAGGAGTCTCCCAAACACTCACAGGTATAGAAGGATTATTTGCCTCCCTTTTTCTTCTTATCTGGGCCAAATCACTTCCGAACTACCAGTTGGTCTTAATGAGAGTGCTTCTCAACTCCGAGTCTCAAATGCTTGCGGTGGGTCATGGCTACTACACTGGACAGCACAGCTGTGACCTGACCTGGATCCCCGGGGGCACAGGGGGAGCCACACTGGGCTGGGTAATGCCGTGAGGCCACTTAGATTCTGGTGCCCCAGACAAAACAGGCAGACAAAGACACCTGGGCTCAAATTCCGACTCCCTCCCAGAAGATGCATCTTTTTATAATCTGGTCTTGGAAGTAACTTCCATTACTTCCACTGATATTCATATTCAAAGGGGAGGGATTGCATTAAACCAGGAGGCAGAGATCACCTATCACACTTCTCAGTGTGGTTGTCCCTGAATTAGTCCACCTATCACTGTGCTCTCAGTAGACGTTTGTTGAAAGAACGAGTGCAGTCACCAGAAGACACTTGGCAGAGGCCCTATTATCTAGATTGTTCTCCTTGGATATGACCCTTACCCCCGAACCGCCCCCAATTTTCTTCTTGGGAGTCATTTGAAATTAAATGAAAAATAATGTTACCTTTGAATAACATATCTGCTCTTGGGAGTTTGTCTGCTCTCCCACTTTCTATAATTTGCCTTTCCAAAACTGGGCACATGCTTGGCATTATCTCATGCAGATAATCTCTGTGGTTATCACAAGTTCTAAGGTAACGTGGTTACTTTCTTTCAGGATTCCTATCTCCTCTCTTCATCTAAGTCAAGACTAGTTTCAAAGAAATGGCCTCCCATGTACCCCTAGCATGCATACCCTCCTCTCACGGTGATCAGCTCTTGAAGCTTTCCCGTGTGTTTATGGTTCTGTCTTCTCAGCTGAATGGAGACCTACTGTAGGGTAGGGACAGTTCAGCGAATACTTGGTGAGTATTTATGGAGTGCGTATCCTGTGCTGGGGCTGGGCTAGGGACAGGGAGACAAGAGGGTCATTCATGGAACTCCCAGCATCAAAATGGAACAGGTGCTCAGGAATGCTTGCTCCTCTGGGAGATCAAACTGTCAGCAAGTCCACCTCAAATATTTATCAGGTGCTGTTGTGACAGAATTTCCAGGAATGGCTCCCAAGATGCCACACTTTAATCCCTAGAATCTGAGGATGTGATGAGATACAATACACTCCCCTGATTGTATTATGCTATGTGTTATACAGTTGACCTTAAAAAGGAGTGATTATCTGAGAGGGCCTAACCTACTCACGTAAGTCATTGCCAGCAAGGAACTCTCACACCTTGGTGGCAGAAAGGGAAGTCAGAGAGATCTGAAGCATAAGAAGGACTCAGAGCTCTGATTTGTTAGCTTGGAGGTAGAGAGGGCCATGTGAGAAGGAATGCAGGTGGTGTTCAGGTGCTGAGAGACAGCAGGCAACAGGGACTGCCAGCTCTATAATCACAAGGACTGGACTCTGCCAACAAGCAAGTATGTTTGGAAGCAGATTCTTAGAATACGCCTCATGCCACCCTCCACACCTTCATTTCAGGCTTGTAAGTCCTTGAGATTAGAGCCCAGCCAAGCCTGTCCAGACATCCAATTACAGAACTATGAACTAATTAATGAATATTTTTAAGTGTATAATTTGATGCTTTTTAGTATATTCACAAAGTGTGCAACTATCATCGCTGTATAATTCCAGAACATTTTGCTCACCTCCCCCAAATGAAGCCTGTTAAATAGTCATTTCCTGATCCTCACTTCCTCCAGCCCCTGGCAAACACTAATCCATTTTCTGTGTATATGCATTTGCCTATTCTGAACATTTCATATAAATAGGATCATGTAATATGCAGCCTTTTTGCATCTGGCTCCTTTTGCTTAGCATAATATCTCCAAGATTCATCCAAATTGTAGTATGTATCAGTATTTCACTCCTTTTTATGGATGAGTAATAATCCCTTGTATAGATACAGCATATTATATTTATCCATTTAACAGTTGATGGATATTTGGGTTGTTTCTACTTTTTGGTTATTATGAAGAAAACACTCTGAACATTTGTGAACAGGTTTTTATGACTCACATTTACAATTCTCTTAGGCATATACCTAGGAGCAGAATTGCTGAGTCACATAATAACCCTATGTTTAACTTTTTGAGGAACTGCCAGACTGATTCCCAAAGTAACGGTATACTTTTACACTCCCACCAGTTATGCATGACGATTCCAATTTCTCCATGCCCATGAACCACTGTTATTTCTCTCTCTCTCTCTCTCTCTCTCTTTTTTTATTAAAACCATCCTAGCAAGGATGAAGTATTGCTTCTTTGTGGCTTTAGCTTGCATCTCCAGTTGAGCTATTTCAAATCCTAAAGATGATGCTGTGAAAGTGCTGCACTCAATATGCCAGCAAATTTGGAAAACTCAGCAGTGGCCACAGGACTGTAAAAGGTCAGTTTTCATTCCAATCCCAAAGAAAGGCAATGCCAAAGAATTCTCAAACTACTGCACAATTGCACTCATCTCACACGCTAGTAAAGTAATGCTCAAAATTCTCCAAACCAGGCTTTAGCAATACGTGAACCATGAACTTCCTGATGTTCAAGCTGGTTTTAGAAAAGGCAGAGAAACCAGAAATCAAATTGCCAACATCCGCTGGATCATGGAAAAAGCAAGGGAGTTTCAGAAAAACATCTATTTCTGCTTTATTGACTATGCCAAAGCCTTTGACTGTGTGGATCACAATAAACTGTGGAAAATTCTGAGAGAGATGGGAATAACAGACCACCTGACTTGCCTCTTGAGAAATCTATATGCAGGTCAGGAAGCAACAGTTAGAACTGGACATGAAACAACAGACTGGTTCCAAATAGGAAAAGGACTACGTCAAGGCTGTATATTGTCACCCTGCTTATTTAGCTTCTACGCAGAGTACATCATGAGAAACGCTGGACTGGATGAAGCACAAGCTGGAATCAAGATTGCTGGGAGAAATATCAATAACCTCAGATATGCAGATGACACCACCCTTATGGCAGAAAGTGAGGAGGAGCTAAAAAGCCTCTTGTTGAAAGTGAAAGAGGAGAGTGGAAAAGTTGGCTTGAAGCTCAACATTCAGAAAACGAAGATCATGGCATCTGGCCCCATCACTTCATGGGAAATAGATGGGGAAACAGTAGAAACAGTGTCAGACTTTGTTTTTTTGGGCTCCAAAATCACTGCAGATGGTGACTGCAGCCATGAAATTAAAAGGCGCTTACTCCTTGGAAGAAAAGTTATGACCAACCTAGATAGTATATTCAAAAGCAGAGACATTACTTTGCCGACTAAGGTCCGTCTAGTCAAGGCTATGGTTTTTCCTGTGGTCATGTATGGATGTGAGAGTTGGACTGTGAAGAAGGCTGAGCGCCGAAGAATTGATGCTTTTGAACTGTGGTGTTGGAGAAGACTCTTGAGAGTCCCTTGGACTGCAAGGAGATCCAACCAGTCCATTCTGAAGGAGATCAACCCTGGGATTTCTTTGGAAGGAATGATGCTAAAACTGAAGCTCCAGTACTTTGGGCACCTTATGCGAAGAGTTGACTCATTGGAAAAGACCCTGATGCTGGGAGGGATTGGGGGCAGGAGGAGAAAGGGACGACCGAGGATGAGATGGCTGGATGGCATCACAGACTCAATGGACGTGAGTCTGAGTGAACTCCGGGAGTTGGTGATGGACAGGGAGGCCTGGCGTACTGCGATTCATGGGGTCGCAAAGAGTCGGACACGACTGCGCGACTGAACTGAACTGAATATAAGTTCAGAGTTTAGTTGAGAAACCTCAGCTGAAGATAGAAATTGGATAGCCATCAGCATACACATGGTATTTAAAGTGGGGCTGAAACACAAATATTGATGCTTTTGACACACAGGATTATTTGTTCTTCTCTCTGAACAGATCCATTTTCTTTATGCACATGAAATGTTTCCATCTGGTTTCTGAGGGCTGAGTCCTCATCCCACTATGTCTCCATGAAGTCTAAAAGATGATATTGACTTTGCTGACTTAAAATCTCAAGCTCACGGGGTTCATCACCCAACTCTGATCTCTACACTGAAAGCCACTGCAATATTTGCCAGCTCCTCCTCCCAGGGTGCATCTCTGAAAAGCTGGGTAGCTCTTCTTTCTAGGCCAGACCAGTAGGTGCCACACCAGTTTTATCTGGCCATCTTTCTCCCTCTTCCTCAGTTTCAGTTTTTGGTAGATCAGCATCAGGCTGGGAAGCTCTCGGTGTGAACTTCAATACATCATATGTGTAGAGAGTCTTAGATGGTGTTTTTAAGTCAGAGAATGATAGAATTCTAAGGTCGGCCCTATAGATCATGCTCTTAGGGGCAGGAGGTTAGCACAGCTCTTTCCACCACAGCCCCTCAACACAGGGATTTGGGGTGGGTCCTAGAGTGAGGTGTTCCCTATTCTTGCCAGTTGACTATTCTCTGTCCATTTAAGGGATGGAGACATGACAGTTAGGGGTGTGGCATGTGAAAAAGATGGAGTTAGGCAGGCAGGGCATGACAAAGAAGCTAGCGTGCAGGCTCCATGCCCTATCACTCTGGTGTATGGATCTGGGGCCTCACACAAGTGACAGGGAAGGTAGCTGAGCTAGAACACCTCTAGGAGTCCAGCCTGGTTCTTCTGCATATCCCCACACCCTTTCCGTCCTCTGGGTTACTGCTTCCCTCTTCCCTTAGGCTTGGTTCTCCTTGCCACCTCCTCCCTCACCCCAGGCAGAGAGGGGGCCAGTTCAGGGCCCTGTGACTCAGGCACAGGGTGGGGGAGGATGTTTTGGATGCCGCTCTGCTGACGCTGGTGCCCTCTGTTCTTACATCCTCCTTAATTTACTGCCTGAGGAGGGGGCCAGGGCTCTAGAGAGGGGATTAGATGGTCCACACTGATCTGAGGCAACAGCTGCTGGGCTGGCGGCCGAGGAGTGAGGAGTGAGCAGGAGGCGGGGGAGGCTCATGCCTCCGCTAGGGCCGGAAGGGAACTAAGCGGGCATCTGGATGGGGCCCCTAGGTGAGGCTGGCTCTGGAAGAAGCTGCCGTTGGCCTGAGGGGTAGGGCTAGAAGGTCTGCTTGACCAATAAAATCAAATCTAGGTGTCACACAGGAAGGCCAAGGGGGGCCATCTGGTCAACCATCTTGCCAGTTTTCTAAAGAAAATTAGGAAGTGCTTTCTTCAGCGTCCTGCAACCCAGGGAGGGGAAGATGTCTCTGGGGCCTAAAAGGCCATCTTATCAAGCCCTAAGATGCCACATAATTGTGTGAGAAGCTCCCTAATGTCAAGAATGCCCCACATCAGTTGGAACAATTCCTTACAGAGAAATCTCTTTTCCCTCGCTTACAGTCCACTCACTTGTTTCTTACAAAGCAGAAGGCAAACAGCAGCATTCCCATTTGACAGATGGGTAAACTGAGACCCACAGAAGTTCAGTGCCTTGCTCCAGGTCACACTTGGGATCCATGGTGTGGCTATGATTAGAGCCTAATGCTCTTAGCTAAATCAGTCTGCATTTTGAATATCTGGGCACGTGTGTTGACATTTTGCACTGGGGACTGGCCTCTTTTCCTCCTTATAATCCATAATTCCAGGTGATAGTCTTGTCTAAAGGAAAATGGCCCAGGCATGGAAGCCATAAACCTAGAATCTTTGAATCAGTTAATGTCCCCTTTCAGTGACTTGGTTTTCCCATCAGTATAATGGACAATATCTTGAATAGTCCTATGACTATCTTTAAAAGCCTAATAGAGTATTTGTCTTATTCAGCCAAAGGACAGGAAGGGCTTTGGGGACCATTAAAAAGTAAAGATTTGAGCTCTAGAGTTAAAATATCTTGGATCAAATACAATCTCTGCCACTTACCATTATTTTTAGTGAGTTTTCCCTCTCTTTGAATTCAATTATTTCATCTTCTGTAGTCAAGTGATAACAACACCTACCACAAATGGCTATTATGAGGATTAAAAGAAGTCATTCTAAAAGCAAAGCATTATTTTTGGTGCCTAGTAAATGTTAAATTAATTACAGAAAGAGCAATAGCTATAGTAGTTGCTGGGTGTTACTTATTGCTTGCTTACAAGTAGCCACTAAGATTGGGCCAAGAGATCCTGGGCTAGTGGCTAGCTTAGGGCAGTGGTTCTCAACCTTGGCTGACCTATCAGGATCACTGTTTTGGAGATGGATGCTTACAAGTTTCCTAGATGACCTTGAGGATCACCTGAGATTGGTAACACTATCTAGGGGGCCTTCTTTGATGGTTGGATAATTGACGTATCAGTTGTTTGTAAGTAAACAGGTGCTTAGTCATTTAATAGTTTAAACACTTTCCCTGATTGGCACTTCTACTCCTAATTAACTCCTAACAAGCCCTTCCTTCCCTGGGTCATGAGGAGGAATTCCCCACTGGAGGTTCCCAATTAATGAGGTTTACCCAGCTTGGGGGCCTCTGGGAAGCAGGCAGGACTAATTATGCTCTTGTCCCCCAACCCCCTGGCCAAATCCTCTCCCTGTCCTTCATCAATCTTGTCCTGGCCTCCAGCTGGCTTGCATTAGCTCTGGTTTTCCAGCCCCCATGGCTGCGGCTGTAGCTGAGAGATTGAGCCAGTCCAGGCTGGATGGATCTGTCACCCGATCCTGGGTCTGCGCTGCAGCCAGTCCTGGAATCTGGGGCAATGTGATCCTGCCCTGCGGGAGCCCCTAGCCAAACCAGGGACGCCATGGCGGAGCTCAGGAAATCCCAGCTATCCAGGGACCTCTGCCTAGGCCCCCAAGGATCATATGCACTTATTCTCAGAGCACCTCTTGTCTAAGTGCCTTACCTTAAAGAACAGGAACTGGGGCCCAGGAGGGGAGTCACCTGCCCAAGGTCACACAACCTGTCCATGGAAGAGCTTACCTAGAGCTCTGATCTCTTTGGTTACAGTCCAGGCTCTTTCCCTGGCTCCTCCTGAAGAAGTGTTTCTGCAGACCATTGTCTGGGTGATGGGGTCTGATATGGGGGCTCCCATCCAACCCCAGACACCAGGCAGAGGAGATCAGGGAGGGAAGTTTTGAACCAAAGCACATGATCCTTTTAACCCAGATTAAAGAAGTCCAATTTCAGGTCATTGGAATTTGGAAATTTAGGGAGTAGCAGGAATAAAAATATGGAAATAATTAAAATAAGAGCAATATGTTTAAAAAAATGTATTTTATAGATGTAACACTTTTCAGCACAATTGAGGAACACAGATGGATGGATCTGACACATAGGACACTCATCTCTGGAATCTGAGTTTGCTTATTATCATGTTCACCCAAAGGTTATTACTTCATCCCAAAGTATGGACATCTAGACCATGAAACAGAAAATTTTATAGAGGAAAGTTTGAAGTTTTTCTTTAGTAGTTGAGAAAAAAGACTAGTTTCCTAAAGATGGATCTTTCCCACATAATTTCATTTTTTAAATACCCAGATTTTACATATCTCACTCGCACCTCCTTCCCTTGTTCCTCTTAAATGATTTGAACCAAATATCTAAGACAAGAAGTGGTTTTGTTGAGGTTCTGAGGGGGAGGACAGCAGAGACCATAGAGCTATGTGGTCTTGGCCTTCAAAGCCCCAGGATGTCAGGCAGCTCCTGTCTAGAAAACGTGAAATAGCCTCCTTCCCTCAGAGATGATCTGGGGCTTCGAGGTGGCTGAGGGTGTGGAAAACATGCTGGCCCTTTGGCAAGAGCTGCCATATGTTGAGAAAGGGCTTACTATGTCCCAAGGGCTTTGCACATCACTGTTTTTATAAGGTAAGTATTTTTATACCTATCATATATTTGGGGAAACTGAGGCTTAAAGCAGTCAAGTAGCATACCTAATGTCACTAATTTACTAAGTAGATTTGAACCCAAATATTTAGAGTTCAAAAGTCATGTGTTTCTCTCCAATGCCTTTTGGGTAGAAGTGTGAAGTACTCCATACTTCAGTTTGGGTTCACATTCCTCGTTCCTTTTATTTCCCTGTTGCTTTCCCTCAGCGTTTGTAACATTGTTCCTGAGGGCTGCAGTCAGGGTGTGTAGCCAGTGTTGTCTGCTCAGCCAGCGCCTGGCCTGCCTCTGATTTCAGTCACAGCCAAAGAGGACAGACCTCTGTGAAACTATGGGAGCTCAGACTCATTCTCAATGTCCTCCCTCAAGCAGAGCCAGAGTCTTTCTGATTCTGATTCAGGGTTATCTCCTATGTCGCACAAGCTTTCTCACAGCCTGCAAATGCTACCCGGAAGCGTAAGGGAGTTAACTTCCTCGGAACAACTTCCCAATCAGTGAGGAGGGTAGGGGGAAGACAAAGACTCCAGCTATCATTCATGGGGTGCACCCTTCTGCGAGGCATCTGCCGCCTTCTCAGAGGTTCCAGTGGACTCGAGCCTTCTAAGCCTACAGACCTGAAGGAAACACACCCTTATTTTGGCTTTTCCTATTTCCCTGGTTCGCTCTTCCTACTCCACACTTCTTCCTGGGGTCACCTGAGTAGACCGCCTCCATCAAATCCTTGCCTTGCTTGTTCTGCTTTCAGAGTGACCCAGACTAACCTGATGTGGTGCCTGGGAGGCTGTATGAATTGGGAGCAGCACCTCGTTTGTGTGCAGGGGTGAGGTAGGGGATATGGTGGCAAAGGAAGAAAGCACTTTGAACAGAAGATGAACTTAGAGGGACACAGGAGCCAGGATCTCCTCCCATGGAGATTCTCCATCTATAAAATTCCAGGAGCTCTTGAAATTTCTGTCCAAATGGGAGGCACGTGATCTCAACTTGGGGCAATGGGTGGGGTTATCACTGAGCAGGGTGTTTCAGGATGTGGCTGTCTCTGTCTCTAGTTAGGGAGGTCCCTCAGTCCTTGGTGGTGGCTCTCCCCAAGCTCTCACCAGCGGAGCTGTCTCAGGTAGATCACTACCTGGCTACAGTTTCGGTGAGCCAGTTTCACTGATCCCGGAGGCTTCCATCTTGCATGGAGTCGGGGACTGTTTTACCTGGTAACATCTTTGGAGCTGATATCCAGCCACATCCTAAGCCTCTGTATAAAAACAAAGGGGAGAATTTAACCAGCTGTAAAAATCAATTTAAATGCTTACAGAGAAACAGTAAGGCCTGACACTGCCGCCTCATTTTCACGAGGTGAGTCACTGAAACGGTTGACCTCATGGCTAATCTATGAGCAAAGGCGCGCTGGCAGCTACTGCTGGCGCGGGAATGGCCTCTGACCTGCTTCCTGGAACCCTGGCGCCAGTCAGAGCTCAGAGTGGCCTTTAGCCATTTTGGAAGTCAGATTCCTTTCCAAGGAGAACGTTCCCAGCTCAGAGATGCAGGTCTAGCTGTGACTCCTCGATTTGTCAGTTTCACTGACCAGGGCCCTTTTTGAAGTTACTGATTGGTCAGATCCACCACCCACTCCTCGCAATGTGCAGCTTTCATTGGTTGAATCCACCATGTGCTCACCAAAGAGTGCCTTTTCTGGTTGGTAAGTCCCACCAGCCAGTCAGTGGGAAGAAGCCTGCTCTCATACACCTTTGAAATAATTTCTAAAGGCTAATAATTCCTACTTAAAGGCTAATAATTCCTGCTATGATATTCTGCATTTATGCAACTGTAATAAACCTACTTTAAAATGCCTGCTCCCTGTCCTATAGGGTGAGGAAGTAAGGATTGGAGATAGATGAGCTCTGGATTTAAATCCCATATTAGACTCATCTTAGCTTTATGATTATGAGTCGGACACAACTGAGCGACTTCACTTTCACTTTTCACTTTCATGCATTGGAGAAGGAAATGGCAACCCACTCCAGTGTTCTTGCCTGGAGAATCCCAGGGACGGGGGAGCCTGGTGGGCTGCGAATAAACCTACTTTAAAATGCCTGCTCCCTGTCCTATAGGGTGAGGAAGTAAGGATTGGAGATAGATGAGCTTTGGATTTGAATCCCATATTAGACTCGTCTTAGCTTTATGATTATGAGTCGGACACAACTGAGCGACTTCACTTTCACTTTTCACTTTCATGCATTGGAGAAGGAAATGGCAACCCACTCCAGTGTTCTTGCCTGGAGAATCCCAGGGACGGGGGAGCCTGGTGGGCTGCCGTCTATGGGGTCGCACAGAGTCGGACACGACTGAAGTGACTTAGCAGCAGCAGCAGCAGCAGCAGCACAGACCAACTATTTGACTTTTGTATGCCTTAAATTTAATAGCTGAGAGCACTACAGTTAGATGGGTTCAAAAATAATTTGCTGGCTGTGTGATTTCAGATGGGTTACTTAAGTTTTCTGAGCCTCACTTTCCACAGAAATAAGATAGGGGTAGTAGTAACACATACTTGGAGAATGGAATGATAACCCACTCCAGTATTCTTGCCTAGAGAATTCCGTGGACAGAGGAGCCTGGTGGACTACAGTCCATGGGGTCCCAAAGAGTCAGACTAACACACACACATACACACACACAGTACATAGTATCTACATGTTATGAGGATTAAAGGAGATAATGAATATAAAATATTTGGCACATAATACATTCTCAACAAGTATTAGCTGTTTATATTGTGCATTTAGAGAGAAAGAAACTTATAAGATAGGGGTAGTAGTAACACATACTTGGAGAATGGAATGATAACCCACTCCAGTATTCTTGCCTAGAGAATTCCGTGGACAGAGGAGCCTGGTGGACTACAGTCCATGGGGTCCCAAAGAGTCAGACTAACACACACACATACACACACACAGTACATAGTATCTACATGTTATGAGGATTAAAGGAGATAATGAATATAAAATATTTGGCACATAATACATTCTCAACAAGTATTAGCTGTTTATATTGTGCATTTAGAGAGAAAGAAACTTGTAGAATAATAAAGACCCAGTCCTAAGTGGTTAAGGATACTGTCCAAAGATCAGCCAATGGGAAGACCTGGATGGTGGTCAGTGATCTCATGGATACAGTTCTTATCTTTCTGCATGTGGACAGCCTCAGTGGCTGGTCCTACCTGGACCTGTTCTTCATGAGTGTCCGGCAGAGTCTTCCTGTGTAGACTAGAGGCTCAAGACAGGGAAGAGGAGGTATTAAGACGTTGCATTAAGAACAGTGCTCTGAGAGAACGATGTGATTCAGGAGTGGCAAGAATATTGGCTGTGGTTATTAAATACTCTAAAGCGTTTTAAAACGAACATTAAAGCATTAGCAAAGGAAGAAATGCATACTTGCATAGGATTCAAATACAGGATGAAGACTCTGGTTTCAAACACATGAGTACAGTATCATGATGTGCAACAATTAAACAACAGAGGAAGTAAGATCTAAGGTGTATTAAAGTGTATCTTTGCACCATTCCATTAATACAACATTCTGTCAATTGTCCAATAACACTTAATAACTATCCTCCTAGTCCTTACTTTGTTAAGCAGCTATGAAAGCAAAATGCATTGTTCTGATAAAAATAAAAACACTAGTGGGTTTTTTTTTTAAAGGGTACAGGAAATTGCTGTATTGATCAAATCCAGCTTTTGGAATTTAGACTTTGTCAAAGAATGTTTCACTTGTATTTATTACTCTAAAATCTTGTGTTGCATTAGTCGCTCCGTCATGTCTGACTCTGCAATCCCATGGACTGTGGTCAGGCAAGAAAACTGGAGTGGATTGCCATTCCCTTATCCAACTCTAAAATCTTAGGGTTAGGTTATCCTATGCAATCATTTTCATGTGCAAAAATAACATACATATACCTGGTCAGTATATTGGAAGGTCTTATGTGAACTAGTCATTGCCTGCTCTTTGCAAGAAGAATCTGGAAACTTGTGTGAACATTGATACAGCTAGACCACTGTGTCTGTATCTGTTGGTCCTTTGAGACTTGGTTGCTTGTTAGCTGAAAGTATATGGAAATCTGCAGAATCATGTGTCAGGGATTTTATTTGTGTGTGTGTGTATACACACACACAATAATACCAAGTGGTTTGGGCTTGTGCCCTATAGCATTTCCACCATCAACCTTGAGGTTGTAGGGCTGGAGTGGGGAAAGAGGAGAGGATGATGTAAGAGCAGCCCTGACAGACAGGAGGGGGAAGCTGAGAGTCCTTCAGTTGCTAGGAAAAGATAACGTAAGATGAGGGTGCTGCCTTAGCCCAGGGATACAGAGAAGGAAGATGAAAGATGCCGCAGAGGAAATACTTATCTACCACCAAGATCAGGAAATGCTGCAGGCATTCAGGCCACTGTTGCACTTTCTCCCACTCTCGCCATCTGACTGTAAGATGTATTTGGACTGGTAGCCTGAAGTGATCTTCACATGCAATGGAAGAGATCCCGAAGCTTGTCTCTGGCAAACAGAGAAGGTGGCTGAGAACTGAGGATTGGCGGTCACGGTGTGGAGACACAAGGACTCCTCCATTGTGAGGAGGCATGAGGATCCCACAACAAGATGCTGCGGTTAGCAGCCCAAAACTGGAGGTCCAGGTAGCAGCTGAAGCTGGAGAAAACAATCATCTCCCAGAAAACAATCACCTAGTTATTTGCCTGTGCTGAGCACAGACTGCAAGGCGTCCAGTCATAGCAATGGATGAGGTTTGTGACCAGAAGCCTGGTGGGTGGAGCTCGCCTTTCCCCAGCAGAAGCCAAGCCAGAGACCTCTCTCCTCTGGGGGTCCCTGTAGCACTCAGGGAGCAGAGACAGAGGAGTGAGGGTGGAGCACCTTGAAGGACTGAGTAACTACCAGAGTGAGAACTTACGCACAGCATTTTTTAACTAGAAGAGTTGGAGTACAGTTTTTCTCCTACCTGCATTTGTTAGGGAACTTTGAATTAAGAAAAAAAAATGCTTAGAATGCAAAACTCAACTGTTTTAAATCATATCTCCCACATTGTGAAACTCTCTTGGTTGAAAGGATAATACTTTAAACATTTTTGTGTCATCTGCTGCAGAGCATATGATGGTTCTCTGATCTGCAGATTCTTTAGAGGAAAGGATTATAGTTCATCATTTTTCATCCTGTAATTGATACACTAGCTGCCTATTGAGACCAAATATTTCCAGAGGCAAAGTCCAGCTTTGTTTGCATGTCTTACTCCAAACCCACTAAAACTGGGTGAAAAATCCAGTGTAGCAGGCACACTAACAATGTAAAAGGACTTCTCAAGTGATCCTTCAGAAGTATTAAGAATGCTGCTTTGTGTAAAATCATTAAATGCTAAATGACAAAAAATAAGCCCGAATTTGCTAAGATGGTTACTGTGAAATATTACAGTCTAAGCACCTGATTTTCTGAAATGTAATCTGCAGTCTGAACAATTTTTATGCCTTTTGACTTTGGAAGAATATTCTTTCTCCAAATTAGAAAAAAATATTAAAGTCTTTTGAGGAACTATGGGAAGCAGCATCAGTGTGAGTGTAACAGCTTATTAAAAAAGTTCAAATAGCTGAACTCTCTCCCACCCAAAGGCATTGCAAAATCAGAGTATACCCTTTGTAATTTGTATAAAATTCTTCACAGCAATAGATATTGTTTGATTATTATATTGTCAAGATTTGTTTTAGATTTTCAGGGTTTTTTTTTTCAGGAGGTGTATTTTTGTTTTAACCAATAAACCAATTATTGGTTATTAGTAAAATTATGTGCCTAGTATTTACAATAAGTCTTCTTTATTGTGCTCAGTCCTGAGTGGAGGCACCTGAGACTTTGCACTGCAGTGTATTTGTCCTGCCAGAAGGTCTTGTTATTCCCTAATATCTGCCTGGAATTCCTAGTCTTGGAGTGTATGGGTTAAGGGACCTTCTTTATGAACTGTGCTCACCTGGGCATGACCACAGTAGGGACAACACAAGTTAGAACATGACAGGAGAGTTAGGCAGGAGAAAACCACAGACAGAGAAACACTCTTCCTAGGCTTTATAGTGTGCTGGACACTGGACCAATCTCCTATCATTGTTTTTTTTTAAATATATATTTAAAAAAACCTTTTAATTGAAGTATAGTACACATAGAAAAAATACACATAAGTGTACAGATTGATGAATTTTCATAACATGAACATGTCTGTGTAGTTATCCCCCATATTAAGAAACAAACCATTACAATATTGCAGAAGATCCTATGACCCCTCCCAGTCCCTCTGATTCCCCAATGGGAAATTACTCTCCTGACTTTTGCACTATTGATTTTATCTGTTTAAAAAAATTTTTTTAAACAATCTTAGACTCCTAAGCTGCAAAAGTAGTACAGAGAATTCCTGCACATTTTTTACTCAGCTTCCCCCAATAATATATTACAGAACTATAGTATATTATCAAAGCCAGGAGACTGACATCAGTATACAGTGATAGAAACTTAGCTACAGATCTATTCAGCTTTCACCAGGTTTATGTACCCTTTGTTTGGTATCTAGTTCTATAAAATTTTATCACATACATGTAAGCACCATCACAATCAGGACACAGAAGTGTTCCGTCACTACAAAGGGTTTCACCTGGATTTGAAATTTATCTGAATGACACCATACAGTATACTTTTATTTCTGGCTTCTTTCACTGAAAATTATGTTTACAAGATTTATTCTTGTTCCTGTGTGTAGGTGTAATTTGTTTATTCTCACTGTTGTATTCTGTGGTGTCTCACAATTTATTTACCCATTGTACTGTTGGTAGACATTTTTGGTGGGTTCCAATTTTTGTCTGCTATGAATGGTGCTCTTATGAACATTCTGGTCTATCTTTGGATGAATATATATAAGCATTTCTGCTGGGCATATACTGAAGAGTGCAATTGCTGGACCTTAGGCTGTCCATATGATTATCTTTGATACATACGGCAAATCAATTTTCCAAAATGATTCTACCAATTTACATTCCCATTAGCAGTTCACAGAGTCCTGGCTTTCACATCCTTACCAAATCTTGGGACTTTCTGTCATTTTCCTTTTAGTCATGTAATGGAAGGCATGTGATATTGTGTGATAGGTTTAATTTGCATTTCCTTAAGAACTAGTGAAGCTGGGCACCATTTCATGCATTTACTGGCCACTTGAAAATAATTTTTTTGAGAAGTATCTACTCAAGTTTTGGTGAAATTTTTTTTTAAATTACTTTATCTCTTTTTTCCCCTCATTGATTTGTAAGAGTTTGTATATGAGTGCTTTGTTGGGTATTTGTGTTGCAATAGCCTCTTGCAGTCTGTGTGTCACCTTTTTGTAAGCCTTTTTTTTTTTTTAAGAGTAGTTGTAATTTCTCACGAAAATTGAGTGGCAAGTATGGGAAATTCCTAAAACCCTCTGCCCCTACACAGGGGCACCCTCTCCACTATCAACATCCTGCACCAGAGTGGTGCATCTGTTACAACCAGTAAATCTCCACTGACACATAATTATCATCTAAAGCCTACAGTTTACATTAGGTTCGCTTTTGGTGTTGTAGATTCTATGGCGTGGACAGATGTATGATGACATGGATTCGTCATCATAGTATCATACAGAAGAGTTTCACAGCCCTGAAAATCCACTATGCTCTGCCTATTCATCTCTCCCTCCCTTTCATCCTGGCAAACACTGATCTTTTTATTATCTCTATAGTTTTGCCTTTTCTAGAAGGCAGTATTGTATGTAGCCTTTTGAAATTGGCTTCTCTCACTTAGTAATATACCATTAAGTTTCCTCCATGTCTTTTCATGGCTTGATAGTTCATTTGCTTTTTAGTGCTGAATAAATCTCCTGTATCTGGATATCCCACAGTTTATCTTTCAGTTCACCTATTGAAGAACATCTTGGTTACTTTCAAGTTTTGGTAAATGAATAAAGCTACTTATAAACATCCATGTGCAGTTTTTCTGTGCAGACATAAATTTTCAACTCTTTGGGGTATATACCAAGTGTGACTGATTGCTAGATTGTATGGTATGAAGACATTTAGTTTTATAAAAAAAACTACCAGACTGTCTTCCAATGGCACCCCATTCCATTACTTTTGCCTGGAAAATCCCATGGACGGAGGAGCCTGGTAGGCTACAGTCCATGAGGTTGCTAAGAGTAGGACACGACTGAGCGACTTCACTTTGACTTTTCACTTTCATGTATTGGAGAAGGAAATGGCAACCCACTCCAGTGTTCTTGCCTGGAGAAACTCAGGGACAGAGGAGCCTGGTAGGAGGCCGTCTATGGGGTCGCACAGAGTCGGACATGACTGAAGCAACTTAGCAGCAGCAGCAGCAACCATACTGTTTTCCAAACTGTCTGTACCATTTTGTATTCCCACCAGCAATGAATGAAAGTTCCTGTTGCTCCACATTCTTGTAAGCATTTGGTATTATCTGTATTTAGGATTTGGGGCCTTCTGATGCTTTTGAACTGTGGTGTTGGAGAAGATTCTTGAGAGTCCCTTGGACTGCAAGGAGATCCAACCAGTCCATCCCAAAGGAGATCATCCTGGGTGTTCACTGGAAGGACTGATGCTAAAGCTGAAACTCCAGTACTTTGGCTACCTCATGCGAAGAGTTGACTCACTGGAAAAGACCCTGATGCTGGGAGGGATTGGGAGCAGGAGGAGAAGGGGACGACAGAGGATGAGATGGCTGGATGGCATCACCAACTCGATGGACATGAGTTTGGGTAAACTCTGGGAGTTGGTGATGGACAGGGAGGCCTGGCGTGCTGCGATTCATGGGGTCGCAAAGAGTCGGACACAACTGAGTGACTATACTGAACTGAACTGAATGGTCTGTAGTGGACTCTATCTCATTGTTGTTTTAATTTGCAATTCCCTGGGCTTCCCTAGTGACTCAATGGCAAAGAATCTGCCTGCCAATGCAGGAGATGTTGGTTTGATCCCAGGGTTGTGAAGATTCCCCTGGAGAAAGAAATGGAAATCCACTCCAGTATTCTTGCCTGGGAAATCACTTGCCAAAGTGATTTCCAAAATGTTCCTTTTTTCTTTTAAAGCTTTGGTGTTTGACATTTCACATTTAGATCTGTAATCCAAGTAGAGTTGATTCTGTGTATGGTATGAGGTGGAGGGGTTCAGCATCATGTTTTTCTCTATGGATGTCCAACTGACCCAGCACTGTTTCCTGAGAATATTATCACTTCCCTGTGGCACTGCAGTGGCATCTTTGTCATCAGTCAGGTGTCCATGGATATGCCTGTCTGCTCACATATATCTATTTTATTCTTCACCACAACTCTTTCTGAGGGGAGGGGTCTGCACTCAGGACTCCTGCCTCTCCTGCTCAGCAGATATCTGGCTTGAGACTGGCTGTAAGTTGGGAAACTTCTGTCTTGTAGGCTTTGTAATCTGGCAGAACCGCATTTCAGTCTCTGTCATTCAGTTGCTCAGTTGTGTTCAGCTCTTTGCGACCCCACGGACTGCAGCCCACCAGGCTTCCCTATCCTTCACCATCTCCCAGCGTTTGCTCAAGCTCCTGTCTATTGAGTCAGTGATGCCATCCACCACCTCCCCATCTGTCTTGCCCTTCTCTCGCTTTCTAGTCTTTCCCAGCATCGAGGACTTTTCCGTCTTTGTTGTGCGGCTTAAAACAAGCTGGTTGACTTCTTTGAACCTATTTACAAATGTGTAAAATGAAGATAAGAATAACAGGATGGCTTGATATTGAGAGGCTTAGACAATTAAATGTTTATTATTACTGTTGCTGTTATTACTATGTATTATCTTAAGAATGATGAAGAGAGGATAGGGTGATTCCACCGCATCCTGTAAGTGCCTCAGTCCCTCCTGCTATTCCCTCTGCTATTCCCGTCTCCTTGGGGAAGCACCTACTTACTGCCCTTGTGAGGACAGGGGAATGGAAGAGGTTGTGAAGGTCTGCTTCCTCAGAGGAGCCAACTGTTTCCTATCCTCAAGGGTTCTGCTTCCCCCAGAGCCTTCACTCTTTCTTGCAACTGTCTTTAGCCTTACCCTCAGGGGATTGTTAATTGTTTGCTATTCCAAAGAAGGCATGAGAGTGGAAGCAAGATTGCCAGAAGCAAGGGCAAGGCGTGACACTCGGGAAACCCTGGTCCTTAGACTTGGCTTAGTCCTGTTCTTGAACAATCTTGGATGAGCTGCTCTCCTTCCCTGAGCCATGCATTCTCACCCACTACGGTGTAGAATCATTCCATCATGTCCTCAGGTCTTCTTGGCACCATATTCTGTAACTGTTTAATAAGATGTGACACCTGTAATCACTGGTTGGTGGTATGATCCAGGGTAGGTTTCCAAGTGCATGTGAGTGTGTGTGATTGTTTGCTCAGTCCAGTCTGGCTCTTTGTGACCCCATGGACCATAGTCTGCCAGGCTCCTCTGTCCATGGAATTCTCCAGGCAAGAATACTGGAGTGGTTTGCCATTTCCTGCTCCAGGAGATCTTCTCAAGCCAGTGATCAAACCTGTTTCTCTTGCATCTCCTGCATTAGCAGGTAGATTCTTTACCACTGCACCACTTGGGAAGCCAAGAGGACCTGCAAAGAAGGCTTTCCCACTCTTGGGCCTTATCCTTTCCCTGAGAAAATCGGGTAGTCTAATTGCTGTTCTTTCTTAGCTGTCCCAAGGAAAGAATCCAAAATATAGAAATAGCTTTATGCACAAAGATGTTCATAGTATTGCTTATGCTAGTAAAAACACCCATTTTGGGAAGAATTGCTCTGCCTATGTTCTTTCTGGGGTCAACTAGACTGGTACTCAGGATCCTCCAAACAGCATAGGGAAATCTAATATTGACTTAGTTTCAGGAAGGCAGCCACAATACTTGATATAGAATCAATTAGTTAAACATCAAAGTGTTTTCATCACCCATTAAGCCCTGGGCTACAGAATGAAAACAGTGATAGACTATTTCATGGGCTCCAAAATCACTGCAGATGGTGACTGCAGCCATGAAATTAAAAGATGCTTGCTCCTTGGAAGAAAAGCTGTGACAAACCTAGACAGAAGATTAAAAAGCAGAGACATTACTTTGCCAACAAAGGTCTGTGTATCAAAACTATGGTTTTTCCAGTAGTCATGTATGGATGTGAGAGTTGGACCATAAAGAAGGCTGAGTGCCAAACAACTGATGCTTTTGAACTGTGGTGTTGGAGAAGACTCTTGAGAGTTCCCTGGACAGCAAGGAGATCCAACCAGTCAATCCTAAAGGAAATCAGTCTTGAATATTTATTGGAAGGACTGATGCTGAAGCTGAAACTCCAATACTTTGGCCACCTGATGCGAAGAGCGGACTCATTTGAAAAGAGCCTGATGCTGGGAAAGACTGAAGGCAGGAGGAGAAGGGGACCACAGAGGATGAGATGGTTGGATGGCATCAATGACTCAGTGGATGTGAGTTTGAGTGAGCTTGGGGAGATGGTGAAGGACAGGAAGGCCTGACATGCTGCAGTTCATGGGGTTGCAGAGTCAGACACAACTGAGCCACTGAACAGCAGCAGAATGGTTATATGAAGATGACTCAGACATTATTTCTCCTCTGAAGGAGATCGCAATTTAGCCAAGAAAGGAGAACCCAAGCGTTAAAATAGGAGTCAATATAAATGCTGCATTAGAGGCAAGTGAAAGATGCCATGAGAACTCAGACAAGACAGTCATGTTTCTTGGTAAATTGGGAAGACTTCCTGGACAGGTGGCATCTGGGTTTTCCAGACAAAACGCTGGAAAATAATTTTAAGCAATTTGAGCCAAGGCATAGAGAGAGCAGTACATCTTTGTGGCTGGATTGTAGAGTGCATGGGAATTGCATAAGAGGTGACATGTAAGAGAAATAACATATAAGAGAAATATTTCTTATTTACTGTTACTCAGGACAGTAGACTAGAGGTAAATATGTAGGGCCTTGAATGGCAGGGTAAGCAGTGTCAACTTCACCCAATGAATGGATTGGACCTGGGGGGGGGCGGATATTGTCTAATATGATAGCATTAGAATGATGATCATGTGATGTTTTTGAAAGATGGATTGGAGAAAAGCAGGGATGGAGGTGGCATGATCAGATAGGAGCTGCTGACAATTTTTCAGGAGAGAAAGGAGGAGACATGGGGACCTGAGGGCATTGAGAATGGAAAGAAGCAGAGTCCTGGTGCTGTTTAGGAGGTAGAATCAACAGGCCTGTTGGCGGCGAGGATGTGGGAGGTGTGGTGAGTCTCAGACTTCTGACTCTGGCCACTGTATAGACAGAGGTGTCCTTTCCTGAGATGGGGAACTCAGGAGGAGAAGTTGAGGGAAAGACAAGGACCACAGTCTGGGCTGTGTTGAGTTTTACATGCCTAGAATGGGCTCTCAAGAGGCAGATGGTTCGATAAACCAGGGGCTCAGAGGGAGGCTGAGGCTGGTGGTGTTGCTCTGGGCCGCATCAGCCTAAAGCTGGTGTTTAAAGACTTTGGGAGAGAAGACCTGTGTCAGGGAGAGCGTCTAGAGAGAAGGGAAGCAAGGACAGTGCCAAGAGGAGCCCCCACCCCTAATGGAACAAGAAAGAAGGCGTTGGAAAGGCAAAAGGAGAAAAGCCAATGAAGAAGACAGATGAGGGACAGTAGGAGACCAGAAGAGCTCCTCTAGAAGGAGAGGGAAGCTCAAGAAGGGAGCTGCCAGTTTGTCTTATAATGCAGAGAGGTCCAGACCATTGAGAACTGAGATGTGACATGTCCCTGCAATTTAGCAGTGACATGGTTGGAACAGAAGAGCTTTCTTGGGATGAAGAGAGTGGAATCCAGATGGCAAAGAATTGAGCGAGTAGGGATGAGGAAGTGCAGGACTGAGAATAGAGACAGCTCTGGCTAGAGTCAGCCTGGATAGAAAGAGAAGGAAAGAGATGGAGCAGTGACTGAGCCTGTGGGGAGATGGAGGGAGGGCTTCAAGCTGTGATGGTGGCTACAACCCTCTTTCCACCAACTTCTGGCTATTGAGCGAGCCCAGAGTCTGCTTCAGGACCTTTCTTTTCCAGGCCAGGCTTCCCATGGAAAACGGAGCCTAGGTCACATGTCTGTTCTCTTCCTGTTTCTGTGTGTGTGGGTGTCTATGGGCATGTATGGCTCATGCTTATGAGCAGTTGGCATAAAAAGCCTGTAGGTAGAGTTCTGGTGCCCCAGCTGATTTGGAGTCAGCCGTGGGGCACCCCAAGTTTCCTGAGGGAGCAAGCCTGCATCTCTTTCTCCAAGATGAGGGTGAGAAGTAGGAGGCAGGCTGCGGACCATCACGATCTGTCAGCGAGCTCAATAAGTCTGCCCACCATCTGGGCCCTATCAGATGAGTGGAGTGCTTCCTACATTAATCTCTGATGAACTTGGCCTGGTTTTCATTTCAAAAGGCTCTACTTCTTTGCCTTCTTTCACCCAGCTCCTTCTTTACATCCCCTCCCCAAAATAGGACAAAAATTATACCTTCTCCCCTCCTTGGTCTCCCCACCCAGCTGGGGCTGGAGAAAGCTTTGAAATTGGAGCAAGGCTCAGGATGGGGAGGGGTGGGATGCTGATGTAGCTGCTGGGGAGGGGCTGGGGGAGGAAAGGCCAACTGAGCTCCCAGGTGATAGGGAGAGAACAGAGATCTCTTAGACCAACCTGCCCCCTTGGGATTTCCAATCCACTCTTTCTCATCTCCCAAGTGTCCTTCCATCACCCTAGTCTTTCCTTTCATCATCCCACATCCCACGTGGGATGAAGAAATCACTTCTTGGCATGTTTGTTCATCCCCTGGGTGTCTCAATAGAATCCTCTTGGCCAGTAAGGGAGTGAGTCCTGGCAAAGGCTGCCCTGTTATCAGCTGCCTGAAGTCAGGGACTTCCAGGGCCATGAGCCAGAAGCTTTGGGAACCTGGTCTTCTGTCTTCCTCCCTCCATGTTTATTATACAATATAGTGCAAGAGACCAGTGCTGAAAGGCTCTGTGCCAAATGCCGAATGGAGTGTTGAGCTAACCAGAATAGATAAGAGTTTATTGTATCTCAGAGTGTAGGAATCCTAGAATGTCAGAACTAAGAGAGACCTTGAGACATATGGTCCAGCCCAATTATTGTACAGCCTTGCCTGGTGGCTCAGACAGTAAAGAATCTGCCTGCAATACAGGAGATCCCGGTTTGATCCCTGGGTTAGGAAGATCCCCTGAAGAAGGAAATGACTACCCACTCCAGTATTCTTGCCTGGAGAATCCCATGAACAGAGGAGCCTGGCTGGCTACGGTCCATGAGATCGTGAAGAATCAGACATGACTTAGCAACTAATACTTTCATTTTTGTTTTTCAATTACTGTACGTAGAGGAATGTGAGGGCCCTAAGAGAGGGGAGTGATCACACAAGGACAGATGAGAATGGGCAGCAAGGCTCTCAGTTACGAGTCTGACTAGTGTGAAGCCCTGCAACAGGCATCAAAGGTGCTTTACCTTTCTAAGTCAAGGGCTGACTTGGCTTCATGGTCAGTGAGAGCCAGAGTTGTCCTGAAGGTGTTTCATGACAGCTCTGAGTTCCACTCATTGGAGATGAGGAGTTGGGTGGGAGGCAAAGTTAAGGATAAGTTTGTAAAAGAAGGAGTGAGGGGAGGATAAGTGAGGGGAGTGAGGATAAGTGAGGGGAGTGAGGATAAGTGAGGGAGTGAGGCTAAGAATAAAAGGCAATGTTAATGGGAGTCTATTTTTTTTTTTAATTAAGTACAGTTGATTTGTAATGTGTTAATTTCTGGTATACAGCAAAGTGATTCCATTTTACATATATATATATATCCTTTTCATATTCTTTTTCATTATAGTTTATTACAGATATTGAATATAGTTCCATGTGCTATACAGTAGGATCTTATTGTTTATTTTATATGCAGTTGTTTGTACTGGCTAATCCCAAATTCCTAATTTATCTGCCCATCTTTCCCCTTTGGTAACCATAGGTTTGTTTTCTATGTCTGTGAGTCTGTTTCTGTTTTGTAAATAAATTAATTTATATCATATTTTGGATTCCACATATTAAGTGATATCATATGACATTTGTCTTTTTCTTTCTGACTTGTTTCACTTAGTGTGGTAATCTCTAGATACATCCATGTTGCTGCAAATGGCATTACTTCATTCTTCGGCTAAGTAATATCCCATTGTATATGTGCACCCTGTCTTCTTTATTCATTTGTCTGCTGATGGACATTTAGGTTGCTTCCATGCCTTGACTATTGTGAATAGCGCTGCTGTGAACACTGGGGCGCATGTAATTTTTTAAAATTAGAGTTTTCTATGGATATGTGCCCAGGAGTGGGATTGCTGGATCATATGGCAGCTTTGTCTTACTCTGTACTGTTTTCTATAGTGGTTGTACCAATTTACATTAATGGAAGCCTATTCTTATTAGGTTCTCATCTGTGTGATTCTTTTTCTGTTAGTTTGAAGTAGGGATTCATTCAGTAATGGAAGACTGACTACATGGGTACAGGATGGATCTTGCTACAGGAAAACCCATCTTAAACTGGATCAAACAATGAGAGAAGCTAGTAACTCATTCACAAGAAGTTCAGAGATAAAGTGGGCCTCAGGATTGGTTGATGTAGCAGCTCAACCATGGCATCCAAGCCTCAATATCTTTCTCAGCTTTGCTTTAATCCATGTCATAAGATGGTTGTCTCCTAGTCATAAGTAACTGCCAGCAGAAAAGAGAAATTTTTACCTGTTTACTCAATTTAGTGGGAAAGAGGAAAATAATCTCTCTTCAGCCATAGAATTTAAGTATTTTTCTTGAGTCTACTTGAGCAACTTTGAGTCATATCGCCATCCCTGGACCAACAGCAGTTATCAAACATGTGCATAATTAATCCCATATAATACATTATAATAGATTTAAAAAAACACTCAAGTTTTCTTAGAAATAAAAACCTGACTGGTAGGGGAAAAAATAATGGAAAGCCTGATGAACATAATCAAGACAGGATCAGTGAACTGAAAAACAGTGCCAAGGAATTCTCTCAAAATACAGAGCAATAAAACAAAGAAGTGAGAAGTGTAAGATAGGAGTTTAAATACAGAGCCTCAAGGCTTTTGCTTATGCCTGGGGTGTGGAAAACTGGAGAGTTCTTCATTGTTCCTGCACTAACAAAAGAAAAGTTGGATAAACTACGAAACTACTACATTTCTTGAAACTATCTGTAGTGACCACCTTCCAAGATGGCCCCCAGTGACCCCTACTTCCTGGTATTTACACCTTTGTGTACTTATACCCTTCCAGGGTCAGCCTGCGTACACCATAAAATATTACAGAGTGATGCTTTGTCATGTCCAAGATTAAGTTATAAAAGAAGGTGGTATTCTGTCTTGAGTTCTCCCTCTCCCTTGCTATCTCTCCTTCTTCCCTCTCTTTGTCTCTCTCATCACTTGCTCTGCAGGAGCAAGCTGCCATGCTATTTGCAGACCCACGGAAAGGCCCACATAGCAAGGAATTGAAATCTCAACAACAGCCAGCAATGCACTGAGGCCTGCTGACAACTGCAGGCATGAGCTGGGGAGAGTTCTTCAGCCCTTGAGCTGTTTGCCCTGACAGAAGTCTTGAGCTGTCTACAGCCCTGGCTGACAGCTAGACAGCAACCTTATATGAGACTCTGAACCAGAACCACCTCATCAAGCCACTCTCATGTATCTGAAACATGGAAATGGTGAGATAATTTTCTCCTATATTGCTTTAAGCTGCTACATTTGAGGGATGATTTGTTATGTAGCAGGAAATAACTAATAACCTATCCAGAGTGGAGGATTCAGGGTAACCAAGCAGGTTGAAATTTCAGGAAAGACAGGGCCCTTCAGGCAGAGATAGATAGTGAGCATCTGCTTACCCCTGGTAGAGTAGGAGATCTAGGTATGTGTGCTCAACTGCTTCCGTTGTGTCTGCTGACTCTTTGCGACCGCATGCACTATAGCCCACCAGACTCATCTGCCCATGGAATTCTCCAGGCAAGAATATTGGAATGGGTAGCCATTCCCTTCTCCAGGGGATTTACCCGACCCAGGGAACAAAGCTGGGTCTCCTGAATTGCAGGCAGATTCTTTACCATCTGAGCCACTAGGGTGCCATAGAGAAAGGTAAAAAGAAAAGATAGAAAATTTTTATTTTTGATTCATCAAATGAATTTATTTTTTATTGAGGTAGAATTGACATATAACATTATTTGTGTTTCAGGTGTACAATCTAATGATTCAATACTTGTATATATTGTGAAATGATCACCACAGTGTCTTGTTAGTATCTGTCACCATACAAACTATTCTTTTTTTCTTGTGAGAAGAACTTTTAAGATTTGCTGTCTTAGCCACTTCCAAATATACAGCACAGTATTATTAACTATAGTTCCCATGACTTTATTTTATAACTGAAAAGCTTGTACCTTTTGACCTCTGTGACTCATTTCTCCCATCCCCAGTCCCCTGGAAACCACCAATCAGTTCTCTATATCTGTATGCCTAAGTAAGATTATATAGTATTTGTCCTTCTCTGACTTATTTCAGGAGATAAAAGTTTTAAACTGCTAAAGGCCACATGTGGATGATTACAGAAGTATAGAGATTGTGGGAGCAACAGACAAAAGGGTGGTTCACGTTCACACACAGGCTGTTCTTCCTGAACCTTCAGTGGCTGCTCATGACAAAGACAAGTAGCAATGTAGGAGGGTGGAGAGTCAAAGACCTCTGCACTTGATCTTGGGCTTCCCAGCTTTCATAACTATGAGAAAATAAATTTGTTACTTATGCCACTCAGTCTATGGTAGCCCTGGCAGACGCAGTACTTGTTTTATTTTTATTATTATTATTTTTTAATTTTTACTTTATTTTGCTTTACAATACTGGATCGGTTTTGCCATACATTGACATGAATCCACCACGAGTGTACATGAGTTCCCAATCCTGAACCCTCCTCCCACCTCCCACCCCATATCATCTCTCTGGATCATCCCCGTGCACCAGCCCCAAGCATCTTGTATCCTGTATCGAACATAGACTGGCGATTCGTTTCTTACATGATAGTATACATGTTTCAGTGCCGTTCTCCCAAATCATCCCACCCTCTCCCTCTCCCTCAGAGTCCAAAAGTCCGTTCTATACATCTGTGTCTCTTTTGCTGTCTCGCATACAGGGTTATCAATACCATCTTTCTAAATTCCATATATATGTGTTATTTTAAAGTGTAATTTCAAATTCCTTATTGACGATATGTTGACCTTATATCCTACTACTTTGCTAAACTCACTTTGTTCTGTTGCTTCGTGGTTGACCCTTTGGGATTTTCTGCAGAGACAATTATGTCATCTGTAAACAGAGACACTTTTATTTTTTCCTCTCCACTCTTTATACCTTATATTTCTTTTAAAGTGTTTTAAATTACTTTATTTTTTAACCTTAAAAATTTATTATTGAAAGAAAGATTCTTTAAATCTTATAATGCTTTACAATTTTCAAAAGTTTGTACACATGATTTCCTAAAATCCCATAATAATTTTTTTCTCTTGTATCACCAACCTTATATGGGCTCTTCCATCTGTCTCTCTCCCCACTGGTAACTGCTAGTTTGTTCTCTGTATCTGTGAGTCTGCTGCTACCTTTTATTTCTTTTTCTTGCCTAACTTCACTGGATAGAACTTCCAGTGCAATGTTGAATAGAAGCGATAAGAACAGATATCCTTCCTTCATTCTCAGATGTAGGGAGAAAGCCTTTAGTTTTTATTATTAAGTATAATGCAGTTTATACAGCTCTGTAATCATCACTGCAATCAGTAATTGCTCACCGTCTGTTATCACACTATTTGTGTGTTCAACTGAATTCCCAGAGCAGCCTTAGAATGGACGATAGTACAATGGGTGGAAGGGAGAATAGTTAATATGTTGAACCATATCCTCCCTTAAAAGTCATAACATGCCCTGGCTCTGTTTACCCTCATATCCAGACTGCTCTCTGCACTTCTAGTTTGGATTACTCAACCTTTATACTGGTTTTAGAAAAGGCAGAGGAACAAGAGATCAAATTGCCAACATCTGCTGGATCATTGAAAAAGCAAGAGAGTTCCAGAAAAACATCTATTTCTGCTTTATTGACTATGCCAAAGCCTTTGACTGGGTGGATCACAGTAAACTGTGGAAAGTTCTGAAAGAGATGGGAATACCAGACCACCTGGCCTGCCTTTTGAGAAACCTATATGTAGGTCAGGAAGCAAGTTAAGAGAACTGGACATGGAACAACAGACTGGTTCCCAATAGGAAAAGGAGTACGTCAGGGCTCTACAGTGTCACCCTGATTATTTAACTTCTATGCAGAGTACATCATGAGAAATGCTGGGCTGGAGGAAGCACAAGCTGGAATCAAGATTGCCGGGAGAAATATCAATAACCTCAGATATGGAGATGACACCACCCTATGGCAGAAAGTGAAGAAGAACTAAAAAGCCTCTTGATGAAAGTGAAAGAGGAGAGGGAAAAAGTTGGCTTAAAGCTCAACATTCAGAAAACGAAGATCATGGCATCCGGTCCCATCACTTCATGGCAAATAGATGGGGAAACAGTGGAAACAGTGGCTGTCTTTATTTTGGGGGGCTCCAAAGTTACTGCAGATGGTGATTGTGGCCATGAAATTAAAAGACGCTTACTCCTTGGAAGGAAAGTTATGACCAACCTAGGTAGCATATTAAAAAGCAGAGACATTACTTTGTTAACAAAGGTCCGTCTAGTCAAGGCTATGGTTTTTCCGTAGTCATGTATGGATGTGAGAGTTGGACCATAAAGAAGGCTGAGTGCCAAAGAATTGATGCTTTTGAACTGTGGTGTTGGAGAAGACTCTTGAGAGTCCCTTGGACTGAAAGAAAATCCAACTAGTCCATCCTAAAGGAGATCAATCCTGGGTGTTCATTGGAAGGACTGATGTTGAAGCTGAAACTCTAATACTTTGGCCACCTGATGCAAAGAGCTGACTCATTTGAAAAGACCCTGATGCTGGGAAGGATTGAGTTTGAGAGGAGAGGGGGACGACAGAGGATGAGATGGTTGGATGGCATCACCAACTCAATGGACATGGGTTTGGGTGGACTCCGGGAGTTGGTGATGGACAGGGAGGCCTGGTGTGCTGCTGTTCATGGGGTCGCAAAGAGTTGGACATGACTGAGTGACTGAACTGAACTGAACTGAATCTTTATGCTTGGCCCCTTCTCTTGCTTCATCTGACGCATTATCTCATATGGTGGTTTGTACTCAGCCATCCCTTCTTCCACTCACAGAATTGTTGCTATTGTTTCCTGTTGCTTATGGTTGTAGTCAGGTACCCACCCTTCCTTTTCCTTGTGGTGATGATGGTTTAGTCACTAAGTTCTGTCTGACTCTTGCAACCCTATGGACTGTCGACTGCCAGGCTCCTCTGTCTATGGGATTCTTCAGGCAAGAATACTGGAGCTGGTTGCCATTTCCTTCTCCAAGGGATCTTCCTGACCCAGGAATTGAACCCGGGTCTCCTGCATTACAGAAAGACTTCTTACTGACTGAGCTACGGGTACTCTACCCTAAACTATGTCTACGACCAAGTCCTGCAGGAAAGTAACTTTCAGTGAATTTGATCTCCCTGGAGTGAATTATTTTTGAATCAGACACGTGGTGGACTTTGAAATCAAAACTCAGGAGCTGCTAAAAATGTTCATGGATGGCTCCATGTTCCGGTCCTGAACCACAGGCCTCCAACAGTGAGGGGATAGATTCCCAGTGATGGAAATCTATCGATCCACCTAAGTGGTTAGAACTTCCTTTTTTCAACCTGTGTATGTTTGTCTAAAACATTATCCTCTGAGTATGTAAAGCAACTTGAAGATCCAGGTCAGTCCATACAGGATAACTTGAACTTTAGAAAGTCAGTGTAGGTAAACTGATGTGCCTTCATCCTGACTTTGGAGGTGTTTTTCAAACTACAGTTTACTACTAGTTAGAAGTCAGTTGAGTGGATGCAGTAAAAATTGTCCAAAACCCAGTGGATTTTGACATACCAGAAGGTGTTCCCTACAAGCAGTGCAGTATTGTGTGAGGAAGTTTCTGTTGCATGTGTATGTGGGTTGACACACACACGTGCTGGCTAGTGATGTCGACTGTATGTCAAGGTTGTGGGAATATCACAGTGCATGAAGCTGACCTATTGAAAAGTGCAGGAACTATGGGTTGAGCAGCATGAATGAAGGCAGAACACAGATATTTTTGACCTAGCAAACTGATCAAGGAATGTCTGTGCTTAACTTTTTAAAAAATATTGGTTTATTTATGGCTGTGCTAGATTTTCATTGCTGCCGTTGGTTTTTCTCTAGTTATAGCAAGCGGGGGCTACTCTCTAATTGTGGTGCACAGGCTTCTAAGTGAAGTGGCTTCTTTTGTTGTGGAGTGTGGGTTCTAGAGCTCATGGGCACGTGAGCTCAGTAGTTGAGGCTCCTGGGCTCTAGAGCAGAGGCTTAATAGTTGTGGCACATAGGCTTAGTTCCTCCCTGGCATGTGGGATCTTCTGAGACCAGGAACTGAACCTGTGTCTCCTGTATTGGCAGGTGGATTCTTTAACACTGAGCCACCAGGGAAGCCCTGTGCTTAACTCTTAAAGCAACACCCACACCGGTTACTAAAGTGGCTATATGATTTTCCACTTTCACTAGCAAAGTGAAACGAGGATTCCATTTATCCACGTTCTTGCCAAAACTTGATGGGTCCGTCTTTCAGTATGTGGATGTTCTAGAGGGTATGTAGTATAATCTCATTATGGTTTTAATTTGGATTCACTAATAACAAACGATGTTGAGACTCTTTACCTGTGTTTATTTGCCATCATATATGTATTTAAATGTCAAATGAGATTTTGTTCATGGTAGAATTGCTTTTTTAGACTTATTGTTATGTGGGTGTATTTCTGAACTTTCCGTTGTAGTTCATTGGTGTATATATATATATATATGTTGCTGCTAAGTCACTTCAGTCGTGTCCAACTCTGTGCGGCCCCATAGACGGCAGCCCATGAGGCTCCCCTGTCCCTGGGATTCTCCAGGCAAGAACACTGGAGTGGGTTGCCATTTCCTTCTCCAATGCATGAAAGTGAAAAGTGAAAGTGAAGTCGCTCAGTCGTGTCCGACTCTTAGCGACCCCATGGACTGTGGCCCACCAGGCTCCTCTGTCTATAGGATTTTCCAGGCAAGAGTGCTGGAGTGGGATGCCATTGCCTTCTCCGATATATATACCCTTAGGACCATACCACATTATCTGGATTACTGTCACTTTATAGTAAGTTTTGAATAAAGATAGTGTAAGTTTTCCAGCTTTTATCTTTACCAACTCTGTATAATAGCTCCAGTTTCATCCACTTCATTAGAAATGACTCAAATGCATTCTTTTTTTTTTTTTATAGCTGAGTAATACTCCCTTGTGTGGATCACAACAAACTGTGGAAGAATCTGAAAGAGATGGGAATAACAGACCACCAGACCTGCGTCTTGAGAAACCTATATGCAGGTCAGGAAGCAACAGTTAGACCTGGACATGAAACAACAGATTGGTTCCAAATAGGAAAAGGAGTATGTCAAGGCTGTATATTATCATCCTGCTTATTTAACTTATACGCAGAGTACATCATGAGAAACATTGGGCTGAAAGAAGCACAAGCTGGAATCAAGATTGCTGGGAAAGATATGCAGATGACACCACCCTTATGGCAGAAAGTGAAGAAGAACTAAAAAGGCTCTTGATGAAAGTGAAAGAGGAGAGGGAAAAAGTTGGCTTAAAGCTCAACATTCAGAAAATGAAGATATGGCATCCGGTCTCATCACTTCATGGCAAATAGATGGGGAAACAGTGTCAGACTTTATTTTTTGGGGCTCCAAAATCACTGAAGATGGTGATTACAGCCATGAAATTAAAAGATGCTTACTCCTTGGAAAGAAAGTTATGACCAACCTAGGTAGCATATTCAAAAGCAGAGACATTACTTTGCTGACTAAGGTCTGTCTAGTCAAGGCTGTGGTTTTTCCAGTGGTCATGTATGCATGTGAGAGTTGGACCGTGAAGAAAGCTGAGTGCCGAAGAATTGATGCTTTTGAACTGTGGTGTTGGAGAAGACTTTTGAGAGTCCCTTGGACTGCAAGGAGGGCCAACCAGTCCATCCTAAAGGAGATTAGTCCTGGGTGTTCATTGGAAGGACTGATGCTAAAGCTGAAACTCCAATACTTTGGCTACCTGATGTGAAGAGCTGACTCATTGGAAAAGACCCTGATGCTGGGAGGGATTGGGGGCAGGAGGAGAAGGGGACGACAGAGGATGAGATGGCTGGATGGCATCACCGACTCGATGGACATGAGTTTGAGTGAACTCTGGGAGTTGGTGATGGACAGGGAGGCCCGGCATGCTGTGATTCATGGAGTCACAAAGAGTTGGCCATGACTGAGCAACTGAACTGAACTGAATATTCTCTTGTGTATATGTACCTAACTTCCTTATCTATTCATCTGCTGATGGACATCTAGGCTGCTTCTATGTCCTAGCTATGTAAACAGTGCTGCAATGAACACTGGGGTACACATGTCTCTTTCAATTCTGGTTTCCTCAGTGTGTATGCCCAGCAGTGGGATTGCTGGGTCATATGGCAGTTCTATTTCCAGTTTTTTAAGGAATCTCCACACTGTTCTCCATAGTGGCTGTACTAGTTTGCACTCCCACCAACAGTGTAAGAGGATTCCCTTTTCTCCATACCCTTTCCAGCATTTATTGTCTGTAGACTTTTTGATGGCAGCCATTCTGACCTGCCTGAGATGGTACCTCATTGTGGTTTTGATTGCATTTCTCTGGTAATGAGTGATGTTGAGCATCTTTTCATGTGTTTGTTAGCCATCTGTATGTTTTTTCTGGAGAAATGTTTGTTTAGCTCTTTGGCCCATTTTTTGATTGAAATTTTTTCTGGTATTGAGCTGCAAGAGTTGCTTGTATATTTTGGAGATCAATTCTTTGTCAGTTGCTTCATTTGCTATTATTTTCTCCCATTCCGAAGCCTGCCTTTTCACCTTGCTTATAGGTTTCTTCGTTGTGCAAAAGCTTTTAAGTTTAATTAAGTCCCATTTGTTTATTTTTGTTTTTATTTCCATTAATTTGAGAGGTTGATCAATAATAGTAAAGATGATCCAAAATCTTGAAAACAAAATGGAGCTACAGATAAATAGACTAGAGACAAGAATTGATGACAGTTTCAATTGGAGTGAAATTGCCACTTTAACAATGTCGAGTCTTCCAATACATGAAGAAGATATAGCTCTCCATTCATTCACATCTTTAAATTCTCTCAAATTTTTACTTTTCAGTATCTAGGTCTTGCAGGTTTCTTATATGTACTCCAAACTCTTTTATTCTTTTTTTATATTATTGTGATTAGCATTGTTTTCATAATTTTATTTTCAGATTGTTGCTATTATGTAGAAATATAATTGAGTTTTGCATATTGAGTTTGAATTGTGTTAACTTAATAGTTCTAGTAGCTTTTTGTAGTTCCTTAAGATTCTATACATAGATGATTATATAATTTATGAATAAAGACAGTATTATTTTTGCCTTTCCACTTTGTATGCTTTTAATTTCTTGTTTTACTTTATTGCACTGGTAGAATCTCTTAGTGGAAAATATTCTGCCTCTGGTCATTAAGTGTGACATTAGTTGAAAAATTTTGAGATGCCTTTATCTGGTTTAAGAAGCTTCCTTCTGTTCCTACTTTTCTGAGAGTATTTTCTTTTAATGGATGGGTGTTGGATTTTGTCAAATGCTTTTTCTGTGCCTATTGAGATAATCTTGGAACTAGTTCTTCACTTTATAATATTATTACTTGATTTTGGGATGTAAAATCAACTTGCATCCCTGAAATACTCCACTTGGTCATAGTATACAATCCCTTTCACAAGTTGCTGGATTTTGTTTGCCAATACTCTTTTTAAGGAGTTCTGTACCCATGTTTGGGCTTCCCAGGTGGCTAAGTGTTAAAGAATCTGTCTGCCAATGCCAGAGATACAGGAGATGTGGGTTTGATTCCTGGGCTGAGAGGATCTTCTGAAGGAGAAAATGGCAACCCACTCCAGTATTCTTGCTTGGGAAATCCCATGGACAGAGGAGCTTGGCGAGTTGTAGCCCACAGCGCTGCAAACTGTCAGACACGACTGAGCATGCGTGAATGCACACACACCCATGTTCATGTGAGACATTAAGATGTTTCGATTTTTATCATGTCTCTGCTGGCTTTGGTGTCAAGGTAATACCAGCCTTGTAAAATAATTTGGGAAGTTTTCCCTCCTCTTTTTTCTGAAAGAGTTTGTGTAGGAATCTGTGTTATTTATATCTTAAATGTTTGATAGAATTCAACAGTGAAGGCATCTGGGCCTAGGGTTTTCTTTGTGGGATAAATTTTGCTTATAAGTCAGATTATTTACTTGATATAGGTCCCACATATTTTTTGTTCCTTTTTGAGTGAGTTTTGGTAATTAATCTTTCTCAGAATTTTTTCTGTGTGACATATATCTTCAATTCATTTGGGTTTACACCTAGGAGTGGAATTGCAGGGTCATATGAAAACCACTGAAAACTGACCCATTGGAAAAGGCCCTGATGCTGGGAAAGATTGAGGGCAAAAGGAGAAGAGGGCAGCAGGGGATGAGATGGTAGACAGCATCACTGACTCAATGGACATGAATCTGAGCCAACTCCAGGAGATGGTGAAGGACAGGGAAGCCTGGCGTGCTTCAGTCCATGAGGTCACAAAGAGTCAGACACGACTTAATGATTGGACAACAACAACAATGAAAAACATTTGATTAAAATTTTGAGAAACTACTAGGCCATTTGAAAGTAACTGCATCATTTTACATTCCTGATAGCAACGTATAAGGATTTCAGTTTGTTCATATCCTCTCCAATACTGATTATTATCTGACTTTTTGATTATAGGCATTCTAGTGAATGCAAGAATGTGCATTTTATTTGCATTTCCTCAATGACTAATAATCATGTTTTTGTGTGCTTATTGAACATTTATACATATTCTTTGGAGAAAGCCTATTCAGATTTTTTGCCCATTTAAAAACTGATTTATCTGAGTTTTGTTGCTGTTGTTATTTACTATTGATGTGTAGGAATTCTTTTGTTATGGATAGTTCATTAGGGATACAAGTCCCTTATCAGACATAAAGTTTGCAAATATTTTCTTCCATCTGTGGAGTGGGTTTTTTGTTTGTTTGTTTATTTTTTTGTTTAACTTTTCTGATGTCTTTTGAAGAACAAAAGTTTTCATTTTGGTGAAGTTCAAGGTATCTTTTTTTCTTTTGTCTCTTGAGCTTTTTATGTCACATCTAAGATGACTTTGCTTAACCCAATGTCATGGAAATGTATTCGTATTTTTTTCCAAGAGTTTTGTTGTCTTACCTCTCACATTTAGGTTTATAATCCATCTGGAGTCAGTCTTTGTATATAGTGTAAGGAATGGGCTCAACTTCACTTTTTTCACACGGCCATCCAGTTGTTCCAGCACTATTTGCTGAAAAGACTATTCTCCATTGAACTGTTGTGGCATGCATGTCAAAAAATTAATTGACCATAAATGTTTGGGTTTATTCCTTGGCTTTCAATTCTATTCCATTGACCTATATGTTATTCTGATGTCAATTTGTTATTTTTATTCTTGTTGTTCAGTTGCTAAGTTGAGTCTGACTGTTCGTGACCCCATAGACTGAAGCACACCAGGCTCCTCTGTCCTCCACTGTCTCCCAGAATTTGCTCAAATTCATGTCCACTGAGTCAGTGATGCTATCTAACCATCTCATCTTCTGCTGCCCCTTCTCCTTTTGCCCTCAATCTTTCCCAGCATTGGGTCTTTCCCAATAAGTCAGCTCTTCTATTCAGGTGGCCAAAATATTGGAGCTTCAGCTTCAGCATCAGTCCTTCCAATGAATATTCAGGACTGATTTCCTTTAGGATTGACTGGTTTGATCTCCTTGCAGTCCAGGGGACTCTCAAGTGTCTTCTTCAGCACCACAATTCAAAAGCATCAATTTTCAGTGCTCATCCTTCTTTATGGCCCAACTCTTACATCTGTACCTGACTAGTAGAAAAACCATAGCTTTGCCTTTATTGGCCTTTGTTGGCAAAGTAATGTCTTTGCTTTTTAATATGCTGTCTAGGTTTGTCATAGTTTTTCTTCCAAGGAGCAAGGGTATTTTAATTTCATGGTTGCAGTCACCATCCACAGTAATTTTGGAGCCCAAGAAAATAAACTCTGTCACTATGTCAATTCCATGACTGCAAGTTTGAGTGCGCTTGTCAGCCTACATATAGGCCAATAGGCAGAGTATGGACCTTGTGGATTTTGAAGTGTTTAAGCATAACTTACATCCAATTCATTGGCTAACCAAAAAGCTAAGCTATTCTAAGTACCGTGTAAGTGTAATCATACAGTATTTTTCCTTTTGTAACTGGGTTAGTTCATTTAGCATGATGCCTTCAAGGTTCATCCTTAGCAAGTGTTAGACTTTTCTTCCTTTTTGAGGTTGAATAATATTCCATTGTATGCATAAGCATTGAATGTTTATCCATTCATCCATCAGTGGAGATGTGGGCTGCTTCTGTGTTTTGATTATTGTGAATAAAGCTGCTATAAACATAAGTGTACAAATATCTGTTGTGGCCCTACTATGAAATCTTTAAAATATATGCCCAGAAGTAGATTTCTGGATCATACGCTAATTTTATTTTTAATTTTAAGGGAAAGCCTTGCTTTCCATAGTGGCTGTACCACTATGGAATCCCCAAGGCAAGGGCAACAAACAAAGTGACTCTTTCTAGAATGCTCCATCTTTCTTCCTGGAGGGATTTTCATTTTATATGCTGGAGCATTTATATGTTCACCAACCATGTGCAAATAAATGTTCAGGTTTCTCGGCATCTTCACCAATACTTGTTACTTCTTTTTTGAATAGTAGCTATACTTGGTATCTCATTGTGTTTTGAGTCTCATTTCCCTAATAATTATTGATGGTGAGCGTCTTTTCTTGTGCTTATTGTCCATTTGGATATATACATTTCTTTGGAGAAATGCCTGTTCAAGTTCTTTGTCTTTAAAAAAAATTCTATTTTTTGTTGTTGCTGTTGAGTTACCGAAATTCTATACATATTCTGGATTCAGCCATTATTTCTTTTCTTTCTCTTCTTCTCTCCTTCAGGGCCTTAAGTTACATGGATTTTAAAATCTCTTCATCAGGCCACTGAGGCATTATTCATTTTTTCAGCCTATGATTTGTTTTAGATATTTTCTCTTATTATTGTAAGGCCGGACCCCGGGGGCCATGATGGGCTGCCCCTCCTCTCTCCTGCCTTCGGCGAGGGAAGTCCCTAACCAAGGGAGCCTCCCAGATCCCGGGGACCAATGACAGCACACTTCACCAGCTAAAGCTGCCCCACCCCAGCCACGTAGAAGGACCTGTCAGCCTGTGACGCCTCGGCCTGGCGACCTATCCGAACCCCCATCCATCTAGCCTGACCGTCCCTTGCAACGAACATATAAAAACCACCCCCAGCACGGTCCTGGTGCAGACTTCCTCGACCTGCCTTGTTTGGGTCCGGGAACCACGCCCGGGAGCGCTTCGCCATTAAAAAGCCTGTTAGACACTGTTTTCGGGGTCCTGGTCGTCCTTACCTAAAAATTATGTCTTCAACCTCACTGATCTTTTCTTCTGAAATCTCTAATCTATTCTTAATTTCATTTAACATTTTGTGTTTTCACCTCTGAAAGTTCCATATCTTTCTTTTTTTTTTTCCTTAGTAGTTTCATATTTTTCTCTGCTTTTCGAGCATATTTGTAATAGCTATTTTAAAATGCTTATCAGCTTTTGCTTTTATCATCACCTTTGTTGTTTCATGCTGTTTCCATTGAACTGATTACTGTCATTGTTATGAGTTGCATTTTCCAGCCTCTTTGCATGCCTAGTAATTTTTAATTGAATTCTAGACATTATTATGTTGTCATATGTCTGGATTTTTTTTCTAAAGAATATTTAGACTTTATTGGGTCCTATAGTTAAGTTACTTGTGTAACAACATGATCAGTTTGAGGTGTGTTGCTGTGCTTGGTTAGGGTAGGCTTAGGGTAGGATTTACTCTAGGGTTAGTGTTTACTCATTCCTATTTCTATTTATCCAGTCCTATTTCTAAGGGATGACCCTTTCTGGAGAGTCAGTTAAACATACTGATGTTCAATGGGGTCTCTTCACTCTGACTGGTCAGCAATTAAATTTCTCCTAGTCCTGTACAAGCTCCAGGAACTGTTCAGTTGACAATTAATTTATAGTTCTCTGCTTAACCTTATGAATGTGCACCCTACATGTATACACTTAGTATTCAGCAGCAGACTTAATCTATGCAGGTTTCTGGAGCTCTTTCTCTACACAGCAACCTCTGCTCTGGTAGTCTGCCACACAAATTCCAGCTGCCTCAGACTTTCTGAATTTGATCTGTCTCCTCAGCTCCGTGGGACTGCCATACTCTTCCGGGGCTTCCTCCTCTTTGTTCCAGAAAATACCTCCAGGAAGAAAGATGGAGCTTTCTAGTAAGATTCACTTCTTTTGTTGCCTTTGCCTTGGGGATCCCAGCCCTGCACTGCTTGTTGTCCGATGTCTGAAGACACAAATTTCTTGTACTTTGTCCAATTTTTCCATTTACTTATAATTGCCAGGCAAGTCAGCAATTGCAGAGTATTCTGTTGTGAGGTCATGAATGTTTTCAATTGCTAAAACATACATGTTTTTTGACTGTGTTTTTACATATAAGCCTCCTATTCTATGGATACATAAATATCCTGGGAATGTTAATAAGAATACTATTCATGTCCTTCTTGTTTTTTGAAATAGTGATATTTCACTGAGGGAAATTTCCCCTGCTCTCTCATTTGGACACTATTTTTGTCCAAACAGCCAGTATGTTTTAATTGACTGATAATATTTATAATAAAAGTCAAGATTAATTAGAATTGGCACCCTGTGGGGTTCCCCAGCAACTTTGTAGGTGGAAAGTGGGAGTACCATACCATTCATTCGTTGTGTGATGCTGGTTCCTCTTATGAAAGGATCACAACGATGTTTCCCACATAGGAACTTTTAAAATCTTTGCATAATTCTCATAATTATTATAATTATTATTCCAATTTTACAGTTGAAGAAACTGAAGTTCAGAGAAGTTCAGTAACTTGCCAAGGTCACAAAACTAGTAAATGAAGCAACCATAACTGGAAAACAGGCAGTCTGTCCAACCTGTACACTGAGTGTCACAGTTTTCAGAAATGTCATATATCTGGCCTATAGATGGAATTATTTCATATTTTTCATTACAGGTACATAATTTTCTAGTTTAAAATTTTTCTTTGTCATTTCATATGGCTTTTTTGAGTAATCTGAGCACAGTCAGGCCATTAATGTTTTTAATCTTGAAACTACACCCCAGAATATTTTTCCATATTATAAACTGCTTAAGTTACATTTTTCTTTAAGTGAAAGTCCATGGTGGAACTACTGAGACAAAGGAATAGACAGTTTTTGAAAGACTTCATACTTTAATAAATATTTCCTGAATTTTATCAAGACAGTTCCATCAAGCAGTGCATAAGCATGCCAGCTACTCCATGGAGTATAGCTTTAATTGGTGTCTTTGAAGACCCAAAGTTTCTAAAATGTCTAATGATGGAATTTGAGGCACAGTGACATATGGGCAGAGAGATATTTTTGGGAGCAGTCCCTTCCCTGTACCTCCCAAATCCCTTGCAGACCCCCTTTCTCCTCAGGCAGCCCCTCCTGCACATGTTGGGGGCAGGGCCTGGGCTAGGGGCACCTCTGCCAGGATCCTGCTGATCTATGTTCTTGTCTGACACTCAGCAGCTGTCGCAGAGGCGTGGGCTGCAGGCGCTGTTCCCCACGGCTGTGTGCAGGCTGCAGGCCGGGGATCCTTTCCCGCCTAATCCAAGGGGCACTGGCGGTGGGGAGGGAGACAGCTGGGTGTAACTGATCTGCAAAGGAATGGAATGGTGCAGGCCTCCCAGTGCTGGGCTGGGCGTCTGCAGGCTGCCCTCCTCAGCTGCCAAGCCTTTAACCCTTCCCTCTCTTACTCCTCGCTCCCCTCCATCCTGGGAGTGGATGTCGTCCAGTTCAACCAAATCCCAGGAACATCCCCGGGTTGGGTCTGAACACCTTGTAGAGGAGTCAGCCTTGTGCTCGTTACTGTTGGAGAGGCTACAGCAAGAGCAAGAGGCTCAGGCCCTGTCTCAGAAGGAGACAAAGCCCCAGCAGGTGTCTCAGACAGCAGCGGAGATGGAGACAGTGAGGTAGAAGCAGGGAAGCCCCGGCTTGGGTTGGAGCTCAGGGAAGACTCCCTGGAGGAGGAAGTGAAGCGAGCACTGGGTTTGCAGGCATTTGATTCTTCCTCCACCTTTGCTCACTTTGCAGTGAGAGCTTGTATAAGTCACTGTCTCTCTAGGATCTATTTGCTGCTCCTGAAAATGTGGGATTTGAAGCTGATCTTTAAGGTTCTGTCCACAGTGGTAACAGTAGCTCTATTCAACGTCTACCATAGGCCAGGGGCTTTATCCAGAAACATTCTCACCATTACTTTGCCAGATTCTCCTATCTTAGTGACAAGGAAACCGAGAATTTGGAGAGAAGGAATCACACAGCTGCTCAGAGACAGAGCCTGGCCCCACAGTCCAGGCTCTTCCAAGGCCTCCTGTTCTGTCTTCATCTCCAATAGTCTGTAAATGGTGGCCGAGTTCAGGTAGAGTGTAGGCCGGGTGCACCGCAGGCTGGGGCCCAGAAGAGGCAAAGGCTAGCGATGAGCTCTGGAGCTCTTGGATGAAGGGCGGGCTGCGGCTGGGTGGGACTCCTGGCCCCTTTTATTCTCCTGTTCTGGGCACAGCTGGGCCGAGATCTCCTGGCTTAGCCAGGCGCCTCACAGAGTCACGGCCTCTGCAGTTGTCCAGCCTGTTCCCATCCATGAGCTCACTTGACCCTCATGCCAAGCTTAGGATGCAGAACCTGTCAGCCCTCTTCACAATGAGGGATGGAGGCTTGAAATTTTCCAGCATTCCTATAACTGGTAACTAATCAAAGAGAGACTAGAGCCCTCTTTCCACTGTCCCCTCTGGCCTCCTAGAGAAGGGGCTGGAATACTAGCTACCAGGCACCCCACGATCCTCTTCATGCTCCTGTTCCTCTAGAGTTAAGAAGGAAAGTATGAGTGTGGGCTCTGGAGTTAAGCAAGCATGGGCTCAAGTTCTGCCTCCCTCACTCTCAAAGCTGTGCAGTTGCTTAACCTCTCTGGAGGTTAAGCTAAGGAAGCCTTAGCTTCCTCCTGTGTTGTAAATGAGATATGGGTGAATAATAAATACATGCTGGAGGCTGGCCTACCTCCCTCTTCCCTGAGCAGAGCACAGACACAGGCTGGCAGGGACACCCCAGGGAATCAGAATGTAGGGCTGGGGGTAGGGGGTGGTGCTAACGGCCACAGAGAAGGATACTGTGGGCTGGAGTTTTGCAGTGAGGTAGGTAGGAGTCTAGGCTGGTCTGAAGGGTGGGAGGAGCTGCCTAGAGGGAAGGAGGACAAGGACATTCTGGTTGAGGCATAGGCCACAGGCAGAGGCAAGAACAGACATGGTGTGGGAGAAACAGAGATGGAGTTTGGGTTTAGCTGCCTGGGGAGGACACTTGGCCCAGAGGGAGGTGAGTCTTCATGGAGAATGGGAGCTGAGCAACAAGCCCAGAGGATGCTCAGCTCTGGAGAACAAGTTCTCCAAGGGTGCAGGGGCTGTACCAGCACCCACCGGGTTGCCCACATATCGCCCCCACCCCTGCCCCCATCCATGGGTTGCCCAGACCTCTGGGCAAACGGCCGGGTAGGGTATGGTTCCAGCTTGGGAAAGACAGCTGTGCAGGCCTCCTGCCTGCTGCAGGGGATTAACTGGCACTGCCTGGTATGTGGGGGGCACCTGGCTCCCAGCTCAGCCCACCCCATACCCTTTAACTTCTTGCTGCCCGGGTCCTTTGCTTTCATGTTTAAAAGCATGTTATTTCTCTTTTTTCAGTGCCCTGTGTTAGACACTGGGGGCACAGAGATAAATAGAGATCTAGGGCAGGGTCTATCCAGCCAGAGGCAGCTTTGTCCATCACTGTCTCTTCTTGTGCCACCCACGGGACCTCTAAGAGCCTAGATCTCTTTCCCAGTGAAACACTTCTCTCTCCACTGGCTCTTTCCAGGATACATGGTCAAATCACTGCCCTCCTCAAACCAGCAAACAAGCAAATTTTCCTTTGATCTTATGCCCTATCTCTTTTCTGTTTCCTCAGCCAAACTCCCTAGCACTGTCCACATCATCTCTACCTCCTCATTGAGAAGACACCATCCACCAGATCCACCTCCACTTCTTCATGAGCATACAGCTGGACTACATCTCCCAGCCTCCCTTGCAGTTAGGTGTGGCCATGTACATGAGTTCTGGCCAGTGGGATGCGAGTGGAAGAGAGCCAGACACGTTCAGTCCTGCTCCCTCAAACCTGCAGCGCACGCTCCCTGCACTCCTCCTGGGGTGCAGACAAGCATAGCATTTTTTGAAGGCTCGTGCTGAAGACAGTAGACCCTCAAGACAAAGGAGCCAGGGTCTCTGAATCATTTTGGATGCGAGGTTCCAGCTACACAGGAACATCTACTTTTCATTTTCCATAGTAAGAGGGAGATAAACTTCTATCATGTTTCAGCCCAAGAAAAGATCTGAGTTGCTATTCATTTAAAAAAAAAAAAAAAAGGAGTTGAGTCCTCCTGCTTCTCCATCTTCCCATGTTGGGAAACCCAAGAAAGCAAGGAAGAGGGGAACTGGAATTCTGAAAAGAAGGTTGGAAGAAGGAAACACTCTGCTCTGAGATTTCCTGAGGCAAGATATGGCCAGTGAACTTACTCAGGCAGCATTTAACCTTCACCTTGAAGTTGTTCCTTTTTGTTTGGGGCTATGTTTGCAATCGGCTTCCCCTAAACCACCACGACAAATGTGTGAAGCTTCAAGGCTTGTGTGGTCAGAGGCTTAGGGAGATGTAAAAGTCAGGGCCATAGGTGAGCGAACAGGCCGGAGACCGAGGCCTGGGGGAGAAGCCTGAGGCTGGGGCAGGTGCTGACACAGCGGATGGGAGAGGCAAGGAAAGGGTTAAGGCGTCTGAGCGCAGGATTGGCTCCCTCTAAGTGAGGGCAGTAAAATCAGCATGTCGCCTCCAATTTGCTCCGGCCTGACCTTGAACGTGAATCATTCCATCACAATGTCCTTATTGATTTCCACAGGAAGAGGATTAAGCCCAGAAAATCAGGGCGGGAACTTGAGCCTGAAGCACGGAAAATGGGATAGTTCTGGAGCTCAGAACCCCTCGTGTTGGCAAATACGTCACAGGGGGCTGCAGGCTGGATGGCCGCCCAGCTCGGCTACCAGCTTTCTGATGGCCAGGTCCTGGGCTTCTGTTTCCTTACCTGTCTGGTGTGTGGCCTCCAGGGTTCCCTCAAGCTTTAAGTCATGTGCAGAGAGTGGGGAGGAAACCAAGGATGGGGGAGATGCCATAGATATGCCTTGAGGCTCTTCGGGGGTGGTCACTTCATCTTCTGTATGCAACGGCAGTCTCTGGGACCCTCAGAACCCAACAGGCTATTCCAGAACCAATGCTGACATGGAACCAGCCGGCCCAAACAGCCAGGAAGGGCCTCCTTAGTCCTAAAAACACTTCAAGGGAATGAGAGGGATATGGTGGGTAGGTGGGGTGTGTGTGTGTGTGTGTGTGTGTGTGTGTGTCCCTGCATAGGTGCATAAAGGAAGCAGGTCATTCTCTGGGAACTGACCCACAATTTCCTTCTTTCATTGAACATATCCTGAAGAGCCCACCATACCAGTTTATTAAAGGGCTACATAGTATTCTTTGGTGTGACTGTACCAGGTTATTTTAATCATTCCCGAAGGAAAGTTATGACCAATCTAGATAGCATTTGAAAAGCAGAGACATTACTTTGCCAACAAAGGTCCTTCTAGTCAAGGCTATGGTTTTTCCAGTGGTCATGTACGGATGTGAGAGTTGGACTATGAAGAAAGCTGAGCACCGGAGAATTGATGCTTTTGAACTGTGCCATTGGAGAAGACTCTTGCAAGTCCCTTGGACTGCAAGGAGATCCAACCAGTCCATTCTAAAGGTGATCAGCCCTGGGTGTTCTTTGGAAGGAATGATACTAAAGCTGAAACTCCAATATTTTGGCCACATGCGAAGAGTTGACTCATTGGAAAAGACTCTGATGCTGGGAGGGATTGGGGGCAGGAGGAGAAGGGGACGACAGAGGATGAGATGGCTGGATGGCATCACTGACTCGATGGACGTGAGTTTGAGTGAACTCCGGGAGTTGGTGATGGACAGGGAGGCCTGGCGTGCTGTGATTCATGGGATCACAAAGAGTCGGACATGATTGAGCAACTGAACTGAACTGAACGATAGGCATTTAGTTATCAATGGTTTTTTTAAACTTAAGACAATGTGCCATAAACATCTTGGCACATGCCTCTTTTTAGGAATTACTTCTTTAGATGCTGTGTTAGTTTCCTGATGCTGTAACAAATTACCATAAACTCCAGCCTCAGCTTCTATCATCGTATCTCCTGACACTTATCCTGCTGTAATTCTGTTGGGCCCACCTGAATAATCTAGGATCATCTCCCCACCACAAGATCCTGAACTTAATCACATCTGCAAAGCCCCTTTACCATGTAAGGGACACGTTCAGAGGCTCCTGGCACTGATATGTGGATGTTTCTGGAGGACCGCTGCTCAGCCCACCACAGCTTCCTAGAAATAAGATGGCTGAGTCAAAGGGTACGTGCATTTTTAATGTGAATCAACATCTCATAATTCTATCAATGGACACTCATATCAGCACTGTGGGTACTGGCTTCTTGAATGCCATTGAGCAGTGCTGATTTAGGCTTGACATCCTCACCCTTTGCTATCTTCCCCCAGTGCAGACAGGAAACATGCTGGTTGGTGATTTGCTTCTTGTTAATCTTTCACTCATGTCTTAGCCTGAAAGCATTGGTTCTCCAGGAGGAAGCTAGGAGAACAGGACTGGGAGTTTTAGCCTTAGGGTTGGGGTGTGAGGTGGGTTTCCAGGAGAAGCAGGCAGGAGGGGATACCTGGGTGGGGATGGAAACCCAGGAACACTGTGATTCCAGAGATCAGTGTGATCATCAGAACGTGTGGCCACCTGTAAGTGTATAGTGAGGGTGGAGCAGGAGAAGTCAGGGTGACCTCCAGGGTCCTAAAATAGGGTCTTGTATTCAGAGTTGAAATTCCTTCAGATTCAAAGCAAACCTGACACCTTCAGAGATGCTCTGAGGCCTGATGGGTTCCTGTGGTTTACTGGATATACAAACAGAGTACAGATACAGGAACAAAGAGGCTGCAGGAACAGCTGGGGACCATCCTGGCACAGGGCCCCGATCCCAAGGGTGCCAGGGCAGCCACACGTCTCCAGACACACAGGGCAGAGCTGGGGTCAGAACACCTTCACGTTCATACCCTTAGGACCCAGCAGCACAAAGTGGCATGTGGTGGGGTGTAGAGGGAGCCCCAGGCTGGCTTTAGGAAGGACGCTGTGGTTCACAGACCAGGCTCGACAGGCTCAGAGACGGCTACACACGCGTCAGGCCTCACTTCCCACTGACCATTGCTCTCCTGCTGGACAGTCACATGAAGCCGAGAGCTGGGCACTGGCAGAGCTAGGAAACCCACACTTGGGCCGCTCCAGAGACCATGTACTTGGAAAAAAGGCACACGGCAGAGCCAGGGTCTGCCCTTGCAGGCTGAAGTTATCATTAAACAGCCTAAGGCCCTTGGAGGGATGGACTGTGCAGCCACACGGGGCTGAGTGGAGCTGGACCCTCACAGAGGGTCCTCCCGTCACACCTCACCAGAGCCACTTGCCAGGGAGGCTGGTTCTGAGCAGTGAGAGCGGAGGTGAGTATGGCCCTGTTCTTCTAAATCCTTTCTGAATTACAAGATCAATGATAGAATACCAGGGCTCCCCCTCTCTGGGCTATGGGAAACTTGAAGGTCACTGAACATACGTCCCAGTCTCTGGACCTGATCTCACAGATACTGGTGAGAGCACATGGACTTGGGAACCCACCCGCTTTGCTTCTGGGAAGCCCTCCTGGACAGCACTGCGCAGATACAGGTGTTGCAATTAAAGCCCTCTTTCCTTTTACTGAGTTTGTGGTTCTTCCGTGGTCCAGAGGCCAAGGAGGAGGATGGGTCATCAGATCCAGGCTCTCTGCTGGGTCTTGGGTACAGCCTTGGTCCCAGCTTCTCAGGAAAACTGTCTCCTCCTCCACCAAAACTGCAGCCAGAGTCTCCAGTGACAGAGGGCCCTTCCCAGACTTTAAGCCAGGGACAAAGTTGAGCTCCCTGAGCCCCAAGCTGTGGCACTCTCCCATATGTGGAAGAGGGAGAGGCAGGATGGGCCAGTGCAGCCGGTTCTGGTCACTCTCTGTGCTCTGCCCACCATTCCACCCTCAGCACATACCAGCTCTCCATACTTTTAGTGCCC